>PVJL010015853.1:0-22836 GCA_004026885.1 Lyroderma lyra
CCCACTCTTCCCACACTTCCCACTCTTCCCACTCTTCCCACTCTTCCCACACTTCCCACACTTCTCACACTACTTCCCACACTTCCCACTCTTCCCACACTTCCCACACTTCTCACACTACTTCCCACACTTCCCACTCTTCCCACCCACACTTCTCACACTTCCCACTCTTCCCACACTTCTCCGTGAACGCGCACCCAGATGCACAGGTGGAGCAAGGCCCTGAGAGGCCGTGGGCGGAGCTCGGGTTTTGGGGACCACCGTTTGAGTCACACCAGTGCCATCTGACTGTTCTCGGGAGATCTGACCTTTCTGAACCTGTTTTCTTCTCTCTTTCCTTAGTGGGAGTGACATGGGTGGTGGTGAGGGTGAGACATACCCGTGGGAAGTGCGCCTTGTGCCGTCTGGCCCATGCTGTGGTGCGGGAAGACGTGGGGCCTGTTTCTCTTCCAGTTCGGGGTAGTGTGTCTGCGTTTAATTTGAATTAAATATGACAGCGATGGGAATGTGTGATTATCGTCTTCTGAAGACCAGTTCTGTGACTTACTGGAAAAATGATATAAAGTGTCAACTTCCTTTGGCTACCAAGGATGCTCCCAGGTTTCTTCTCCTGATACCTGGTCAGTAGGTTGGGTGAGGGAGTAAAGTCGGGTGGACATTGAGCTGCACGCCCACCACGGCCGGGAGGTAAATGCGCGTCCAGGGAACCGGCGACTCAGACAGGCTCTCTCCCAGCTGACACCTCTCTGACCCTCAGGCTCTGGGGTGCACGGCAAGACTTGCGCTGGGCCCCACTTCAAGTGTACAATGTCAAGTGCGGCATGTGCCCGGAGAGAGGCGCTCTGGCCCTTCTCCTGCAGCCCACAGGAGCAATTAGCAGCTTCCTGAATTAGGGTCTTGTTTCCACTGTTGTCTGAGCTCATCCTTTGTTTGTTTTAACTGAGATGCTCTATCTCCTCAGCGGCATCAGTCCTCAGAGTTAAACGACAGGGTCGTTGAGCCTCATAAATAAGGTTCGGATTTCACAGCGGGAACCCCATTACAGCCCCTGTTTCTTCTTTGGTGATCAAGACGTGAGCTATACGCATCGTCCAAGTTATTCTTCACGCGGTCAGGAAACGCTCACGTGAATTATGCCCGCAACTTTGTTGACACAGACTTATTTTATTTATTTATTTATTTATTTATTTATTTATTTATTGGTATGTGGGTAGCTCCCTGGCTGGGAATCGAACCCAGGCCGCAGCGCTGACAGCACCAGCGCCGAAGCCTTAAGCCACTACACCACCAGGGAACTCCAGACTTATTTTTAAAAATATCTTTTATAGGAACTCCAAGCACACAGGCACACAGAGACACCCCACAAACCCTTGCACCCACAGATGTGAAATAAAATTTTACGAACTAAGGCATCGCTTTACCCAGCGTAGGATATTCTGATTTTTGTCTATTCTACTTAATTTCATTCCACCGATCCCACTCCAATCTGTGTTCTGTTGATTTCATTTTAAAAATTCAAGTTTCGCCCAATGATTTGACTCAATGATTTGCTAACAGGTCATACCCTAAAGCTGGAAAAGCATTGATCTATGTACAGATTTCCTTAGGAGTCTAGCTTCTCTCCCAGGACATCTGGCATTTCTGTGCTTTTTTGACCTTCAGCTACGTGTGACCTTCATGCAATGATCAAAATACGTCAGTGTTTCCTCTGAGTACACGCCACTTGCTACTCTTTCAAGACAATAATTCCATCTGGCCACTCGATCAGTACTAATCGATGAGTCCGATAAATTATTTTGGAAATCATGGGAGGGAGATTTTATTAAACTGTATCAGTTTTTCTCCAAAGAGGGGCTTCTTGAATAAGGCGGTCGGTATATTTCTGGAAAACATTTGCCGATCTGAGTTGCGTTCTTTGTGCGGCCACAACACACCCAGCCAGTGTCTTTCAAGGCATGAGCCTTAAAAACGTGCTGTAAAACGTGATAGCATCAGTATGTCACACACGGTTAATGTTGTAATTACCTGAGCCAGGAGGGCACTGCTGGCTACGACGACTAGAAGACGTGCGTGGAAGACATTTACCTTTTCTGAAACGTTTGTTACCTTCCTGCTGTGCTCCTGGCGGTTCCGGGAGACCCCGAGATAAACGGGCCGGTCCTGGGGCGCTTCCAGCCTGAACTCAGATAACCTCCGGTCTCCGTGCCGAGTGCTGACACTGAGATGTGCAGCCCGGCGGGGGTCAGGGTGGGTACCGAGAGGGAATGCACCACGAGGAGTCGGGGGATGCGAGGGGCAATGGGACTTCTGAGTCTTACCTCGTTGGGGAACACATAGGTGTGAAGCAGCGGCCCCTCGCGTGTGGTGAAAGGAGTTTCCCCAAAGGGAATAACCCTCTGAGGAGTGGCGTGACGGGGCGTGGTCCTAGCTGACGGTGGGACTTCCTGCTTTACACCAACAGCACCTACGAGGGCTGTTTAGGAGGAGCCCAGCGGGGACACAGGGGGTCCAGGAGGGTGCCCGCCTGCGTACATGCCCACGCGAGCTCTCGGAATAAAAACATCAGAGCGCTGTTCTGTGACAAGTGTCACAGGTGTGCATTGCACCATCTGCTGGCACAGGGCGAGCATGCCACTCACTGCCAACGCTCTAGCCCGGACTCGTCATTTTGGCACCTTGCTCAGGGATTCTCAGGTTATCGACCTTGGTTGTTTTGGTTTTTTTTCCTTTTTTGACCAGGTTCAATGCAAGAGGTAGTTTACGAAGTAATCGTAGACCCTGCTTCTGAATTGCCGAAGATTCTTTTAGATGTTTGCAATGAAATAGTTGCCTTGAATTGGCCCAGGGAGACCCAGGGGACTGGCCTATGGACACGATGAGCAATGAGCACAGTGCCCGCTACTACGACTAATACATGGCCGTCCCAGCCACCAGTCGACGCTGCTCTGCCATACCCTGGCGTGCTCCTGCTGTCAGCCTCTGCCTCTGGGCTGATGTCCCCGACGGGAGCGCCGTCAGCTCTGCCTCCAGCCCTCCCCTGCGGGCACACCCCGAATTCACAGCCCCACGGCCGCCTGCTCCCCGGTCCCTGACAACCATCCTCGCCCCTGACTATAGCCTGTGCCCCCGCTTTCTCATCCCTGCCGTCCATCCTTGGAGAAATGTCTGGAAAGACGCGGCCATCCCTGGGCTCTCGGGAAGGGGCAGAGGAAGGTGGCTCCCAACTCTTCGGTGTTAAGATGAAAAACTTCAGTCCTGACGTTCCGTTTCTGATAGGTGACGGGAGTTACTGCCTGTTGCCCGAGGACTTGGAGTAAACGCTTCTCCCTTACTTGAAGGGCACCACTCTCTTCATCTTACTGGATGAGAGGGAGTTTTCTCTGAATCATGAATGATCTAATCAGACTTTTCCCCTCGAAAACTCGTGACCAGCCGTACCAGGATGCATTTGGAATTCACGATCAGCACGCCTACTGAAGAGCAGAGAAGGTAGGTTCTTGGAGAGCTAAGTGGCGTGACTGCTCACTTTGAACAGACGGTACGTCTTCCGGAGGCAGGTGCTAGACCCTGCCTACCTGTGCAGCGCTCCCGAGTCCTAGCAGGACGCCCTGCACGTAGTAGGAGCTGCACAGACTTGTGCATGGACCCCACTGGCACACACACACACACACACACACACACACACACGTGGGTTGTCTGGACAGTTAAAACCAGATCCCCCAAGACACCACGTGCTTTTTACTTTGACCGATTCAAATGCCATTCTTCTCAGCCTTGCTGCCTGCAATGTGACACTCCCTATTGACTCACTGTTAGAGGGGACGTCAGTCAGAGCTGTGCTCACGATAGTGATGACTCGTGAAGTTCAGACTTCACCTGCCCCAGGCCTGGCCACAGAGAGGGGGTGGACGGTGGCACATAAGGACGGAAAGGGTGAAAGGGACCGTGCGCGTCCCTCCTGGGAGAGACCATGGCATCGTGCCCAGCACGTAGGGGCACCAGACAGGCGTGAGCTGCCCCGTCGTCGTTTACGCGGCTCCGTCGTTAGGCTCTGGGAAGTGCTGACGCCTGTGCCGTGCGTGGAGCGGCACGGAGGAATCGGCACTCCTGCCCACCTGCCGCGGCATTCGAAAACCGGGGTTCAGTGCTACATGACTTACGAGGTCCTGCCGATTCCCCAGAAGAGCCGTGTAGGTACGCAACAACAGCACGTGTTTTCTGGGGTCACGGTGAGGCAGGGTTGGTGCCTTTGGACGTGTTGTGTCTTCTTGGCTCCACTGAGTCTCAGTTACCCGTCGGCATAACGGAAACGGTCACTGCTGGCCCTTAGTGGTTGCGAGGGGGTCCGTGGGGCATTCGTGTCAGCGGCCACATTTTGTAGGCGTCACCTAATATGTCGTCACGCTACTTCGAGTGCCTGGTGTGAGCCAGGCATGGTGTCCGCTGCTGACGGTTTTGAAGTGACATCGGGGGACATAACTTTCGGAGGTGCCTTTAAGTAGACGTACGTTAGCTTGGACGTTAGACGACGACGTGACCTCGCAGTGGCCTCTGAGAGTCCGCGGTGAGAAGCAGGATCACCTTTCCGTATAGGTGAGCGTCCGCAGCTCTGGCGAGTCGTAGAGCGTCTTTTTAATGGAGCCGATTTACGCCGTGCGCTCCCACAAGCACCAGTCCCTGCGGTCCGGGGATTCCACGAAGGCGCATCCAGCACGCCGGACTCGGGTCAGCGGTGAGCCGTCAGGGGTCAGAGACGGTGGTCGAGGCGGGCTGGCGGGGGCTGTGAGCCAGGCAGTGACTCCTAACCTGGTCTCATCACCCACGCAGTGTGACTTCTGCCTTCCAGAGGGGTGGGCTGCGGCGCCCCAGGTCGGGTTCCAGGAAGCAGAGGCCAAGACAGGGGTGAGCATCCGGGATGTTTACAAAGGAACATTCTGGGCACGACGACGCCGTGGGGCACAGGGAGAGGGACAGAGAGGGAAGACCAGCGGCCGCTCGACCCGGGAGATGGAAACAGCCTTGGCCACCTCGTGGGCTCTGGGCACCGAGAGCCGTCTTCAGAGCATCTGGCTGGGGCTCCCACCTCCATCCGGTCCTGGATGGGAGCTGCCCCAGGGGCGCCGAAAGGTTGGACGCCCCTGCCGGAGCGTCATGGACCTCAGCGGCGCCCCCCGTGTTAAATAAAACTCGTCGTGCATCGCTCCGGGGGACGCAGCCCTAACTAGACGTGGGTCGTTGTTCAAAGCTGGGCTGCTGAGTGGCGTCCGAACCTCTCCCGCCCTTCCCGGAAGTGCTAACCTGTCACCTACGATCCGCGTCTCCCCCGCTTGCACGGAGCCCCGTTTTGGGCGCGTAGGGTTCATATGAAGATGGTTTAAGCCCAGAGGAAAGGTTGTGCATTAACCTTTCTGTTATGGAAATTGTTCTAAACAGGCCCGTCGTAGACATGACTGAGTAGCACACGCGTGTGTGTGTGTGTGTACCACGGGGCGCCAGGCTTTCCCCCTTCTCGTGCCGTGGGGATGGGGATGCTCAGCAGCACAAAACGTACCTTCCCCTGCGGACCTCAGATCCGACAGACGTGACCTCAGAGCAGGGTGAGATTTCACCACGCATGAAGTCAGGAAGGTCCTAACCAGGTTTGCGTAGGGCCTGTCAGAGGCGTGCCCCTGGGGACAGGCGTGCCGCTGGGGACAGGCGTGCCCCTGCGGACAGGTGTGACACTGTGGACAGGCGTGCCCCTGGGGACAGGTGTGTCGCTGGGGACAGGCGTGCCCCTAGGGACAGGCGTGCCGCTGGGGACAGGCGTGCCGCTGGGGACAGGCATGCCCCTGCGGACAGGTGTGACACTGGGGACAGGCGTGCCCCTAGAGACGGGCGTGCCCCCGGGGACAGGCGTGCCCTGGGGACAGGCGTGCCTACGCCACTGGCCGTGGAGCAGAGACCAGCCATCCACCCACATTTCGCTGGCCTGGCGGCTCGGCCATGAACGTTGGATTTGACCCTGGAGTGTGTGCGGTGCCCGAGTCTGTGGTCAGGGTCCGTGGCCCTCAGCAAGGCCACCCCGGGTCACAGGCCGGAGGGTGTCAGCGCACGCTGACTTCGTTTGTGTAACGACGCGGCGTGGAGGGGCCTCCTGGAAAGCGGTGGGAGTGGAAGGAGGGGCGTCCAGCCCGCGGGGCTCTGGCAGTCCCCCCGCCCGCTCTGAACCCACAGGCGCGGAGTCTGCTTCGGCGAGGAAATGCTTCAGGCGCTGGCACGGGGACCATCTAAAGCAGCTCGGGGTATCGCATGAGGACCCGCCGACCCATTTCCGAGTTCTCCGCGAGTTCCGGCCCATGGTGGGCGACGAGGGGGTCTGCCAAGGCCTTCGGGGCGCCATCCCCCCTCGCCGGGCTTTGTCCTCTGCAGAGCAGGCCGGGCAGCCCGGCGGTGAGTCAGCAGGCCGCTGGCGGTGACGGGCACCTGTCGGTGCTGTGGCCCCGGAGCAGGTGGCAGCGGGGGTTGAGGCGGTCGCATTCTCTCTTTGAGGTGGGGGCTCAGCTGTTTCCTCGGTCACATGTCCCTGGGGGGCCCGGAGGAGGCAGGAGGCCAGGAATCCAGCTGAGACGCAGCTGCCGCCAGCCTCCGGCAGCTGCTGCGTTTTCTCCGGGACCCACCCCCAGGCTCCGTGTGGCCTGAGCCGGCGTCTGAGGGCCGGCCTGCGAGGAGCGGTCACAGTACGTTCTGCGTGGCTCGGCCACCCGCTCTGTGCGTGTGTGTCCGGGTGTCAGTGACACTTCTTTGGCATTCCCGTTACATGGAACATTCTAGGTGAGTGAAAAAGCGAAAGACTCACTCTTTAGGGGCCAATGGATTCGCAGATCTCAAAGAAACACGTTTAAATGGCAGAGCCCAGGGTGGTCTGCTAACAGCGCGCGGGGGCTCCACGGAAGCACGTGTGGGTCTGTAGTGACGTCTCTACGCGTGCGCAGCAGCAGCTCGGGAAGCTTGTTGGCTTCGGAGCGGGAAGCACTGAGACCTGGTCACAACGTGGCCCTCACACAGCTCGGGGTGTGACGTCGGCCGTCCTCGCTGGCCTAGGCTGCGTGTCTGTCCGATACGCTCCCTCTTTGTTTGGACACGTAAAGACGTTAGAGTAGGAGTAAAATTCCGGGCGAAATGCTGTATGTCGTCACGGAAAACTGCACAATCCGAAGCTCAGATGCACACAGCTCGGGGGTGCACCCCTCCGGCCGGAGCCAGCAGGCCCTCAGTGTGGCTCGGCACAGGGCTGTGCGTGGGAGGTACATACAGCCCCCGGGAGGCGGGAGATCGTCGCAGACACGCAGGATTCTGCGTGAGAGAACACACACCACGTTCTCTCGGTGACCCCGAGTCCTGGCTCTCCCCTCGTCGGCAGAAGCACGGCTGTGGATGGAAAACCGCCGAATGGACTCCACGCGGTTTGCAAAAAACTTCACGCAGCCTCGCTCCCGGGTGTGGGTTGGGTGGTCTTCTAGCCGTCTTGTGTCCCCCTGTCGCCACCAAGGTACCCGGGAGGAGTACGTGGGACACATAAACGCAGAGGTGCCAGAGCCATCCCGTCCCTTACGGTTGTAGAAGGGGCCGGGTGATGCCGGGTGCTGTCGCAGTTTGCAACTGCCCAGGTTAGCGTGCACGGTGCCTGGCAGCTCGGCGCCTCCTTGGTCACCTTCTCAGGCCCACGGCTGCAGCCTTGACCCTCAAGGAGCACTGCTTGCAGGCAGGAGTGATTTAAAAGCGACCGGCCTGCCCGCACGGAGTGCTCGTGAAGCACGCTGTCGGCGACCCCAGACGGCGCCCGCACCCCCTTTCCTGAATCGGAGCCCGCTCCGCAGGAGAGAACCCCCTTTGTTTTGATGAAGTTCTGGCGTCTTCCACAAGCTGTTACTTTTCCCGAAACGTTTTGGGCGATTCCACCTCGAGAGAAGCAGAACACAAAACTCGTCAGCGCGCCGTACAGCAACGCCCTGCGACCCGACTCCGGTCCGACTTGCAGTTGTCCTTGACTTTGCCTTTAATGCTTGGCGTCGGCGTGGGGGCGATGTTTATTCCAGGCGCAGGACGTGTCCTGTCATTTAAATGTTTATGTAACTAGTTTCAAGATTGTTTTGGCCTCATGAAAGTAGATGGTTTTTTTGAAATTTTGTTACATAATTTGGAGTGCGTAAGCTGTTTGTCTTTTGTTTTATTTTTGACATTTATTTAAAATACGTCTTTTCATACCTAGTTCCTTGCGTGGTATACTGGGTTGAATGGCCTTAGGTTTTACTTTCGGTTTTAATAATAACTCTGGGTCTCATCGTCACTCTCAGTATTTTCCGACGAGACGGGTAATTACATCGCAACCACAAACACGTTTCACGGGGCACTGAGCGCTGCAACAGCCCATTTGCAGTCACTCATCCGTTTCCGGTCTCTTCTCTCTGCTTTTTCTGATTCTCCAGGAAAAGTCGGTTCCTTTGAGAGGAGTTAGAAGGTCTAGAGTAGGACGCACCGCACATGTCCCTGCGGCTCCAGCCCACTGTCACCGCTGGCCTCCCCTTGGGTTGCCTGTAGTATTTACTGCGGGCCTGCGGTGACTGTCATCCTGGCTTATGTCACAGCGTTGGGGTTCAAGGTGAAGTCCTGGGGCCAGTCTGTCGGCGTTGGAACTCTGGCCCCACCCTTTCCTAGGTAACGTCTTGGCTGTGCTACCTCCTGCCTCCCTGGGTCGCGTCCCTCCAGGCTGAAATAGAACATGTGAGACTTAATCGTTGCCGCCTCTGTGTTTGAATCAGAGTTACGTCAGGCACCGCGTGAGGAGCAGTGGACGTGCTGGAGTTGTTTTAAACCGGGCCTGTTTACATTAGCATTTCACTTCATTTTTATGGCAAATCACAGGTTGTATTACAGGAAAAGTCGTCGTATTTGCCAGTGATTTGGTGGCAGTGCTGGGGACCAGGAGGAAGCAATGGCTGTGGGGAAGTGCGGCCGGCTTTGGCCTTGCCCCGCGATCTCGTCACCGGCTTCGTCAAACCCTCCTGGGTGCCCGGTGCTCCCGCGCAATGGAAGTCGGGGTAGTCCCTGCTTGTAGCGGCCTTATGGCGGGGGGAGAGCTGAGAGCTTTACGGTCCCTCCTGAGCAAGTGGCCGGCGCTTTCGCGAGGTCCGTTGGGAGCTGGGCTCCTTGGGCGGCGGCTCACTCCTGAAGGCGTTTTCGGGGAGCTGCTGGACTGAAGGAAGGGAAGGCCCCAGGCAAGATGCCCTACGGTAATGAAAGGAAAAGCTGATCTGGTCTGCAACGGGACGCTGTGATGCACAGAACCTTAACTCATCGTGGACTCTTGGACGGAACTGATACCACAGCCCTCCAGAGTGGGGTCAGCTAGCGATGACGCGAGCACCGGAGCCCGTCGACCTTTGAGAATAGACGCTGATTGTCCAAAGGCAGCGCTTTCCATGCAGGAGCACAGCCGTCGGGTCCCACGATGGTGACGGGACCGTCCCTGCATAATCGCCGACTTGGATTCCACCCGTTTGGGAGAAGGGGTGGTCCTCAATGTAGGGGTACTCATTCTTGCAGGAGCATTATCTCTACTAGAAATAGAAAAAGAAAAGGCGTGTAGAGACCCGTTTCTGGTGAAAGCTGTATGTGTTAGTTCTAATTAATATTATATTTATTGTTTCCTTAATATATATTCCAAGAGAAAGAGAGAGAGAGAGAGAGAGAGAGAGAGAGAGAGAGAGAGTTGAATGAATGTGTCTCTGTAGAGAAGATGGTTGGAGACTACATTTCACATTGTGAATAATAGAGCAATAGTTGATGATTGTTGGTCAGAAAACAAGTTTTTGCTCCAGTATTTATTTCAAGAAAAGGCTGCAATTATCTTTTTAAAACCTGCCCCCTAAGAGACCTGCCCCCCCCCCAATTCAGTTGTCATGTTTTCAGGAGAAAAGAAAATCAACACACAGAATAAATTTACCCCTAATTCGTAAATATAACTCGTGAAAACATGAAATGTGAACCTGATGCTTCCGAACACCTCTTGAGAGAGTGTCCTAAAGGTCTAACCAGGTTTTAATAAGATTGCCAGGACCCAACACCTGCAACAGAGCCCGGCCCCTTCCCCAGGTGAACCTAGAGATCGCCAGGTGGTAAAGCAGGTTCGGCCTACAACCGAAGCCTTTTCTTACCTGCCCACACGGGGGACTGAACGCACGCGCACGTGAGCCGGCAGGTGTGGCGCGTGTGAGGCCCAAGGCGTTTCTCTTGGGTCTTTCGGTTTCGGTCCCCTTAAATTGGGCTCTCGGTGAGCCGATGCCGTGCCAGCAGGCGGAAGGAATAGCTCTGTCCCTCTCCCGCCGTCCTGCCGGAGCCTCTGAAGTTTAGAAAGGCTGTGACCTGACCTGGGGCTGGCATCTGTGGACATGGCCAAGCGCCCCATAGGAACAGTCAGGCCACCAGGGAGCCAGCATGCCCAGAACCGAAACCCACCTGCCGGATTCTAAGGACAGTTTGGGCCCACAGAGGATTTCAGAGGCCTGGGATTAGAGTTCAAAGTCTCTCTCTCTCACACACACACACAATCTTGATTCTTAATATGTAGATTAGGGCACTCACAATGCTTTGTGAGGCTGAAGGTAACCATCTGGGCTGACATGCTAGAGCTCTTTGGTGCTGGTAGATTCAGATTACTTTTCTTGTCTTCATTGACGTGACTCTTGAGAGGCAACGGGGTCCTGTTAGGTCCTTTCCTTTCCTCGCAGCCTCTGCTACTTTCGTCAGTGAAAACGTCGTTGTTCCACGTGTTGCACACGTTTTCAGGCTCTCCCTAACACACTGTTTCTCTGCAGTGAGCGCGATTCTGTCTCTGCTCAGATGCTCATAATAATAACGACTTCCTCAGTGTATTATCTGTTGGTGACCGTTACTTTGTGTTGCAGGCTTCTTCATGAATGTCTTCAAACACTGCCCACTTGCACACGTGAATTGTGCCAAGCTGAGCTGGCCGGCCCTCCCTCTCCCGCTCCCTCCCTTTCTCCTGTGCTGACTTATCACTGTGTGACTTTTTTTTGTCACTGCGTAGTGTTTCCCCGTGGTTAGGCCTTGGACTTTTTATTAAGGAGATCATTGTCACCCAAAACGATCCCACTTCTGAATGTGCCTTGCTCGTGTCGTGAAGGCCGCCGCTGACTTCTTTCTTATCTGAAAGTATCACACATAAGCCAGCAGCTCAGAAGCTGCCGGTTGCGCATTACGTAACATTGAGCAATAGTTCATTTCCGTGACACGTCAAAGCCCGGATCTGGTTCTGTCCCAGGCCACCTCAGCCTGGCCGTCGCCACGTCTGTCGCCTGGCTGTACGCGCGCTTGCAGACGCTCAGCAGCTCTGCTCACCTGCGTGTCCGTCCTTTGGTGGCCAGCCCCACCCACAGCTCAGGCTGTCCTGCTTGGCTGCAGGGTCGCTGTGTCCCATTTGATGTCTGAGTGCAAGGTTGCACGTGAGACCTCAGCGTAGAAGCGTTCGCCTCTTGTCTTCCTCCTGAAAGCGTCAGTTTGCTCCTGCTACGCTGCCAGTTTTGGTTGTTTGAAGTCCCCTGAAAGCAAGTGTGCTTTAATACCATGTTCTAGTGATGCCACACGCGCGCAGAGCTCATAGCCCCTTCCAGGACCTTAACTCAGGGATGGCCAAGGCCATGAGGAAGATGACCCAACGCCTTCAAGTTCAGGAATCCCCAGGGAACGGTGGCCCGCGCCATGCCCATGAGCCCTCCCCGCAGCACTGGTGGAACGATTCAGCCCTGGAGTCGCCGTCCAGCACTGCCCGTCAGCTAAGCCGACATGGGCCCCGTGTCCCCTGAACTTTGTCGACAGCGTCTCGCAGTTCCTTCATGGGGACGGGTCGAGAGCCCCCTTTGTGCCTCTCTTGAGCACCAGTAGTGCCACCAGGCTCTAATGACTCCCAGAGGTTCCTCCGGATCATACTGTTCTGGATCACGAAAACGGAATGGAATTGGGTATTTAAAAATAGAATTATGAGACGCAAACACCCATTTTTGTTGTCCAGGCTTTCTCAGGAGCAGAGGGTCTTGCTGGGCGGTTGGACCAGGGAGCGTCCACCCGGGCAGACGGTATTCACCTGCAAAATGCTTACAGTTTTAAATGCAACCAGCCCTTTAATGTCCCTTCAAGCAAGAATGTTTTGTTTTTTTTAAAAAAAGAGGGTCGGGGAGAGAACGTTGCGTGAAGTCAGGCTGCACAGGGCAGTGGGAGCTCGTCGTCCGGCCTGGACAGGATTTGAGGTGCAGAACCGTCATGTGACTGCAGTTCTGACACCAAGTGGCGGCAGGCAGGCCAAGTCTCAACCGCAGGCTGCTTCCAAGTGACCGGCCTTCAGGTTCCTTTCCGAGCAGGGGTCCAAGGAGCACGGCCACAGATGGCCCAGCCGGGAGGGGTGCCCAGCACGACCCGGCACACACCAGTCCCTGTGTCCGAGGGAGGAAACGGCCTTCTGCATTGGCCCCGGGCACTGCCAGACACATTCCACTCCACCGGTGTGTGGTAGGGGGCTAGAACGTTCCCCGCCCAGACACGTGGCCCTCTGTCCCCTCGCCCAGATGTCTTCCCGCTGCGTGTTCGCACCTCGGGGAAGCCGAGGCACACCGGCCCGAGAGCCACCTGTGCAGGGAGCCTGGCGTCCACGCCCGTCATCGGGGGCATTTCTCTGGAGCAGACCCCAACACAAGCCGAGCCCCCGATGGCTTAGAACCCAGCCGGGGGCACGGCCGTGTGTGTTAGCTTTCACTCGCGTGCTCTCCGCTCCCTGAGCCTCCGCAGGGTCCTTCCCCGGCCAGGACCCAGGACGGGAGGCCTCCGAGGCCCTGTGTTCGGCCCCCGAGGTCCCGCGTGCGGGCCCCTTCCCCGCGGGGCCTTCACACCCCCGCGCCTTGCTGTCCCCTACCCACCACCTGAGTGGGCTTTGCACGGATTCAGCGATGACGAGGAACAACTGAAACCCAACGTGGCTCACCTGTTAGAACACAGGCGTGATGCCCGTGTCGAGTGAAGTCCTGCACCCCGTACTTCCCGCGCGTCTGCCTCCCGGGACTCGGGGGGCAGGAGCCCCTGTGGGCCGAACGCCCCTGCTCGTCCCGGTCTCCGCGCAGGGGCCTGTCCGTCGTCGCGGCTGCATTGGCAGGGGTGCCGGGGTGCAAGGCTGCGTGGCCTCCGTCAGGCGGCGTGGAGGACAGGACGGCCCAGGAGGGGGTTCCGGAAGGGGCGCGTGCAAACACCATCGGGCCTGCGGCGTGCGGCGGGGGAGGCCTCTGCGAAAGGGGGCGCCCGGGAGAGACCACGTGAACCCCACGCGGCGGGGAGTGTGGGCAGCGGGAGAGGCGCTGCGTCTGTGTTCTTCTCGGCCCGGACACGCGAGCACCGAGCCGTGTGGCCCGTTTCCTTGCGATCACCACGCATTCGAGCGACGCCATTACCTGGCGACACGAGAACTCGGACACCAACAGCCTGGAGGAACCCCCCTTGTCCCCTCCGGGGCTCGGGGGTTCAGGACGCTCCTCTGTCGTCAGTGAAAATGCTTCTCCCGGGGCTCCTGCTCTGTCCATTCCATGTCCTCGTCCCCGTACGATGGGCTTCAGAGCGAACCTTCGGGAGCGGAAGTCTGAGGCGGGCAGGAGCGTGCACTCTTTCTAGCAAGGGCTCTGGCCTCCCGGATGCTTCGTTCTCCAAGCCCCTCGTCTGTGGAAGGAGTCGTGAGACGGGTGACGACTTCAGGGCGGGCACCTCCCTGGTACCCTGTCTGGAAGGCCACCAGAGGGCCCGCACAGGAGATGCTCAAGAAGGAAGCTCGGCTGTGTCTCGGGGTGGAGGGGCCACCGTCGCAGAGCTCAGGCCGACCGGACCCTCTTGGGACCCGGGCGCCCAGAAGCACGCCCTGGGTCCCCCCTTGCTGCGGCCGTCCACTCCCTGTCCCCAGCCCTTGCCACTTCGGTGAATAGGTCTCGGGGTGACTAGCTGCCCTGGCTTTCAGGCGGAAGAGGCGGACCCACGGGGACGGTCACCCACCCGTCCCCGATTAGCGTCCCCTCGCCGAGCCAGGCGCTCCCACGCCGTTTCCGGGCTGGGATGAACGCAGGGATTCACGGACCCGGCAGGAGTCGCTGTCCCTGGGGAGCTTGTGTCACGGCGAGAGGAGCCTGGTGTTCACCACTTGGCTCAAATCGAAGCCTTGGGAAAGGACGGCTCGCGGCGTGGCTGCGACCTGGGGGTACAGTGATGGCAGGGGCCAGCCGCCTTCACACCACGCATCGGACACGCGGGCAGCTCGCGTGCGTCCTCCCACAGCAGGCTGGCGGTGGCCGGTGAGGCAGGTGTGAGGATGAAACGTACCGAGCTCGGCAGGCCACCCCGACCAAACCCTTCACGTCACGGTGAACACTCGGCGAAGGCGGGACTGGTGCGCCGGAATCGCAGCATCGGTGGGTCAGCACGCGCGTGCCCCAGCGCTGTCCTGCACAACTACAAAGTCCCTGTGTCCCTGTGCCTCGTGACATTCCACGTAACGTGCTTGGGATGGCAGCGTACGTCCGTTCCTGGTCAATCTCTCCTGCCTCGTGTGCTCTCTCCCTCCCTCCCTCTCTCCCCCCATCTATGTCGCTCGCTCTCTCGTATGGGGGTGAAGCACCCCCCGTGCTCCTACACCCTTCAGCCCTCCATTTCCCTCGGGGGAGTGCCCTTGGATTCCTCGACTACCTGGACAGTCTTTGATGCTGTGAGGGGCTGGGTGGGAAGCGGAACTGGGTCCCAGGTGGGTGACTTGGGCCGACCAGATGTCCCGTTTAAGCAGCACGGAAACCGGTGGCGGAGGGTCAGCCCGCTGACTCCTTGAATTGAGCCCAGCGAGACGAGGCTGACCGGACGTAGCGTTGGAACGGGGACAGGGCTGCTGTTTTCTGTCCCGTTGAAAAGGGGACGCCTTCCCGGCCGCCATCCAAGCTTCCGTGTCGTTTCCTTCCGATTGGGTTTACAGCGATTGCTAATGATCGTTCTGGGAAGGCAGCACGCAGGCGTGCAACCTTCGCGGGGAAACACGGACGTCGTCGCGTGCAGACCTCTTATTCCCTAATTCACATATGGAAATAGCCACCTTTTGGTTTCACCATTTCTAAAGCCTGGCAGAATGATCGTTTGTCAATTTTTCGTTGCTTTTCCTCCTCACAGCGACATGTGTCTCCCTCCCCGCTTTTCTGCAAAAGGTTCTACGCACGCGCGTGTCCGGCTCGCCCCCGAGCATCACCTGTAAGTCCCTGAGGTGACAGGTGTGGCTTTGGCTCTGTAGGAACGAAGGGAGACTTGGTGGCCGACTCTGCTGACGGCCATCCTCTCTGAAGCGCCTTTTCGTCCTTCAGGCCTTTAAAGCGCCCGTTGCGTGATCCGTCCTCATTCCATGGCGAGGTGCCCCCGTGCCCATCACGGAACACGAACCACGAGCGTTTCTGGTGTCCAGATGAGGAGGAAATCTGAAAACATTGTTGGACCTGAGCTGAAGTGAATTTAGAGCGTGGAAGGTCGTGTACCCCTGAGACGAATCACATCCTCAGGCAAACGTGCCATACCTGAAAGTGTCACTTGTCCTCGGAGGCCACAGCACGGTGATACCGAGGGGGACGTCCTGGGAGAGCTAACTGTAGGGACAGGTTTGTTCTACCGGAGGTACGTGGAATCGCTGCCAGCAAGATGCCAGCCGTGTCACTTGTGTTCCTGGAGCACTTGTTGTCGTTACGGTTGACAGGACGAGGCAACGCATCGTGTCTGAGGTCCTGGCACTTTGCTTGAAGATTTGGACAACGCACGTTTCTAAGTTCTACACGGATTCTGGCACCGGGATGGATTCTGATGGTTCCGCGTTAAATGGCGCCACGCCGTCGTGCGGGCCCTGGGCACACGACGTGACACAGTGCAGCCCCCGCGCGGTCCCTGGAATAATGCAAACTGTGCGTTCTAGAAGCGGACGGGAGAAAGCGTTCGGGCAGGGAGCAGGTGACCTTGGGTCGCTCCGGTCGTCACGGCTCGTGGGCTTTTGCGATTTTTAGAGGGGAAGTCCGCGCCCCACGTCTAGAAAGCCACCTGTACCGAGCGGTTGGGGACTCCCGTCTGAGCAGAAGTGCGCCCTCCACCGCCGGAAGCTCTGTCTGCGCGGTTCCTGTGCCGTAGCCTGCCGGGCCGTGAAAGGACACAGAACGCAATCCGGTCCAAAAGCGCGGTGACGCCGTTTTGCCGTGTCCTGGGAAGGACTTGCTGAGCTGAGGTGAGCCCGGTCTCCGTTTCTCCTAGAGCCGGCGCAGAGGAATCCAGTGCATTCCGAAGGGTCCTGACCCGCCGTCCAACAGAATCGGTTTTTGACCCGACTCTGTCCCCGGATGGAATGTCAGCTGTACAGCTGAACTTGACCTTCCTTGCAGTGTGTGGTTCCCTAGGTGCTTCCACTTGTTTTTTTTTTTTAACTCTGCACCAGTCCTGAGGTTGGTGACACGTGTACGAATAAATCGCGCCCAGACGCTTAATAGAATGAGGCAGGAAATACAAGGTGGCGCTTAGCCTCCACGGGTATGAGGGGGAAAGCTGTTCAAGTGTCCGGGAATGAGTCCCAACGGACACACGGTCAAACCAAAACCACCCTCAGTGTTTTCCCAGATGATGTGGGTTATTTCCTCACATGACAGCAGGGCCAACTTCTCCATTCCCTGCAGGTCTCTCCCCCAGATTATTGATGATGGTTGGGATATGGAAGGTCCGACTTGTTTTGTAGCTATTAGAGCCAAGTACAAACCGGGGCAGAACTTGTCTTTGTATGAAAGTCTTATCCATACCTCAGGAGAAACTTTATGAAGTAGTGCTATCATTTTCTGACTTTGATCTGTTTGTAGGTATGTTGATTTGTTTACTTTTGACTTATATCATAAACAGGCAAAAACAGGGACAAACAAAGGTTATTTTAGGTTCTTTTTTATTGTGATGTAACATGCAGAATGGCTTTACTGTCCTCGCCATTCGTAAGTGCACAATTCAGTGGCATTAAATACCTTCACGATGTTATGTAACCCTCATCACATCTATACCCACGACTTTCCCATCGCCCTCCCCAGAAACCCTGTCCCGATTACGCAATAACCCCTTTCCACCCTACCTCCCGCTCCTGATAACCTATCTGTTACTTTCTGTCTTTATGAATTTGCCTATTTTATGTGCCTCATATACATAGTATCATGCAATAGTCGTTCTTCTGTTTCTGGATTATTTTACTAAACATAAGGTTTTCAGAGTCCACCCATGTTGCAGAACGTATCAAACTTTTATTCCTTTTTATGGCTTACTAATATTCCATTGTATGTGTATACCATATTTTGTTTATCCATTCATGCGTTGATGGACAGCTGGGTTGGTTTCACTTTTTGGTCAGTGTGAACAACGCTGCTGATGAACAGTGGTGAACAAACATCTGTGTGAGGGCTTTCAGTTATTTTGGATATGTATCTACGAGTGGTATTACTGGCTCACATGGCAGTCCTATGTTTAAAAATGTACATTCTTTTTTTTATCTTTCTGAGTTCTAACTTTTGCAGCAACACCACCTAAAGACAACTTTTCTTTATCTAAATATGCTTTAAACATTTGAAAATAGCTATTTTGTCCTTCCTAAGTCTTCTTTTGTCTAAACTGAAAGTGATCAAACAATTTTTGGGAACCCTAATGTGAGATCTTACATCCACTCCGCTTGAGATTGTAGTAGTTGACCTAAATATCATATCACAATGCGGAACATCACTGTGCCCAGTGGAGGTCCCATAAGCACTTTTATGTGCATTGAAACATTGGCCTTTCTCGTTTGGATGTTTTTAGTGACATCGGACCTCTGTCAGCTTTGAAGGCACTTGGGCTATGGCGGGGCTGTTCTTATGCACAAAGTTTTATGCCTTCAGCTATGGTTCTGCTAAACGTAAGTGTGAGTTATGTTTGCATCCAGGTTATTGCAATTGGTAGAGAAGAAAACATGGCATCCTACGTGTATTTATAAATCCCGTAGGTTTTAGAACTCAAGTAAGAATATCTGTGTAAAATTCTTCTGTCCCCTAAAACCCTGACATGAACATTCCTTTTCTTAAATGTCCTGCTAGGGTCTTCTTCAAAACAGTGGTCTGGTAATTTTGGCATTCGCGCGGGTGGCTCAAGAATCTTACGGAATGCCTGTGCAT
Source organism: Lyroderma lyra (assembly GCA_004026885.1). NCBI lineage: Eukaryota > Metazoa > Chordata > Mammalia > Chiroptera > Megadermatidae > Lyroderma > Lyroderma lyra. The sequence goes on from PVJL010015853.1 coordinate 18,270, forward strand.
TGGGTTGACCCAAAAGACTTGAATTGAAGGGAAGAACTGCTCTTGAGTAGTTCTTGTACATGTATTGAAGAAGAATGTTTTCTGTGGGAAATTACATTTATGTGAAGATTCCTTATTGATTTTTTTATTTTGGTCACCTGCTGATAGTTTCACACTTGCTAAAGGTATTAGTCCCTGCATTCTGCTCATGCTGTGGTTGCTCTCATTTCTGAAAGTTACATTCTACTCTTTTCCATCTCTTTTAATTTAATACTTATAATTTTTTTTAAAAACTGTAACAGAATAACTGTTTTGAGAATAATATATTGGGTTTATAAGCTGTTGCAGCTTTGAAACACCACATGCAGCAAACTGACAAATCACTCACATCACCGCACTATGCGAGGGTTTATATTTGCAGAACTGTGACCAGCTAAAAGAGAGACACGAACACAACAAGGAAAACTTAAAAAAAAAAAAAAAAACATAAAAGAAGGAACGGTGCCCGTGGGAGCAACATTTCCATCACTCACATAAGTGAGTGCTCATTGTGGTGTTTCATCATTACGTACCTCTCCTGACTAGGATAACGTTAGTCATCCTGTGCTCATTTTCAGTGAAAGGGGGGTGAGGGAGGTGACCCGCCCAGCTTGCTAACACGATTCCACTTTAAAGTTCCTGTTTAACTATCCCCTCATCACTGCGGGAATTAGAATCAAGTCCTGAGCTGCTTTCAGCCCCTGATAGCCCACCGGTTAGTAGATGGAACACACACACGCACACGCACACACGCACACACTCACGCACGCACACATACACATACGTATGCACACACACATGCACACATGTACCCCCACACACGCACATGCACACACACATACACATGCATGCACACACACGCACACATACAGATGCGCACACACACACATGTACACACACATGCACACACACATGCACATGTGCATGCACACACATACACGTGCACACATACATGCACACATGCACACACATGCATGTGTGCATGCATACACACATACACATGCACACATACATGCACGTACGCACATGCACATACATGAGTACACACACATGCACGTGCACACACGCACGCATGCACACGCACACACGCACACACATGCACGCACACGAGTACACGCCCTTCTTGCTGGCGGTGAAGAGAGCATTCTTAGCGTCCTGCACCGTGCCTGCCTCCCCCCTCCTCCTTTCTCAGCCCCACGGCTCCCTAACTGTGGGTATTTTCGGCTCCAAAGCAAGCCGGAGAAATAAGGAACAACGAAAACACAAGGCGAAATGGTCATTCTCTTCCTCAGTGACAACAGCGGACAGCACGGCTGACCGATGCCCTGCAGTGGGCTAAATCCCACGCTCCAACTTCGGGGCAAACTGTTTCCCCTGAGAGAACAGCGGTGGCTTCTGTTTTGTGCGTTTACAGTGTCTCCTCTTCCCCCCGCCACCTTCCCAAGTACGGAATATTTATTAACTGAAGTTGGAGAGGAGATCTGTGTTAAACATCGTCGTGCTGCTTTGTGAGGAAGCTGAGAGGACTGGGACCGCGTGAGGCCCCATGGAGTTGGGGGTCGGGTTAGTTGGGGGGACAGAGATGGAGCCGGGTTGGTTTCCTGGCGCGGCTTCCTCAGCAAAGAGAACAGTTTTAACCAGTTACAAAAATATTTGTGGTCCATCTGTCCCCGCTGCCCATTTGCATATGCCCACGTTCGCTTTGGTCTCGGGAGAGGAGGGCTGTGATTCCGGCCTCCGGAATAATAATACCTCGCCGGGTTTAGAGCTCGGCGCTATTTCAGGACGTGTCCTGGCAGTGACGCGCACGCGCACCCCGGCGGCCGGCGCTCTGCGTGGGGTGTCAGTTTGCTCTCTCCCCGCCTTCGTGGGGACGTCCATCTTGCACCAGCCTGCCAGGGCTGCCACAGCGCGGCTGGGCTCGGGTTGGAGAAGCGTGCTGGGTTAAAGGCCACCGTGCACGTGCGCGGGTCCGAGGAAGCCAGCGGGGAGGTGGCGGTGCTCCCCAGTAACTGCATTTTCTGTGCGGAAAGGGAGACCGAATCCCGAAGGGTTCAGTAGCGTCGCCGTGCCCAGTGCCTCGTCTACAAGGTGTTAGGCCGCGGCTGGTCATTTAAATAGACTCTACTCTCAGGCCGTGTTGCCCTCTGTTTCCTCTTGAGGGTCAGTCGGAGGAGCCGGTCCAAATCCAACAGCTAACCTCGTCGTTGCTTTCTTGTCCCAAACGAGTGTGTGCTCCGCTCTGAGGAGCTGTATAATTTCTAACACCGATAGAGACACGTTTCCAAGCCGAATGATCTATTTTAATAAAACACGAATAAAGCTAGAAGTTATTGGCTGGAGGAGCCGTCTCATTTTCCGAAGTTCTTTGCCCCTTGCACAACAAAGGGTGGTGTCACCCGCTAGGTCGTTAAGATGGCCACAGTAGAATCTAGGGCTCACCCAGCTGTGCTCCTGTAAATTGGGGTGGGGGCCCGGACGGGGGAGGCACAGGGGGTTTCTAAACATCAGACTGAATGACCGAGACGCCTGGGGTGTTTTCAAAGCCGAGTATAACGTGGAAGAGGTGTGCGTGCTGTCGGGTTTCACGAGTCAGGCAACAGGGTGGCGCGGCAGCCGAAGGAGACAGCTCCCGCTGGGCGCTGGCCAATGGCACTAGGGACGCGTCTCTCTGTTGACATCCAGCCTGTCTTTGCCTCTGCTCCTGTAGGAGTTGTGAGAAACAGAAAGCGCACATCGGAGCGTGGATGGTTTGCAACAGGCTCAAAGTTTGCAAATCGGCTGCATCCCGCTGCCGGTGTCTTTGCTGTCACCCGGAATGGCCAGCTGGCGGTGGCAGTGCTGACGGGCAGGGAGGGGCCCACGTCCAGGGTTTACGCGACGAGAATGTTCGCCATGCTGCGTGTCACACCGTACGGGGACGGGACAGCGCTGACCCACGCCAGTGTGAGCGTCTCCTTTCTCTTTATTTTATGTTTTACTTTTCTAGATGACACCTCATTAAATCAAAACCTTTACATAGGCTTTGCTGCGATACCTTTCAAAAAGGAAAAACTAAGAAAAGGAGTCACCGAAAGAGCACGAAGTTACTGGCCGTCATTCCGTGACTCTATGATGAAGACGAAGGCTTTGGTTAACCCAGGGAGTGAGGTGTTTGCTTCCAGGTGATCTGGGTTCTCGTGGAGGCAAACACACCAGCTTGTTGTTTCTTTCTTTTTTTTTTTTTTTTTTAATACAAAGTGCGAGATTTCACTAAAAAAGGTTAAAATCGAAGTGAGTAATCTTCGGTGCATAATGCAATTGTTAATTTTAGCTCCGCGTGGGCGCCGCTGTGACTTGAACAGCCGGCTGCAGGCTTCATTAGGGAAGAGGCAGGCAGCCCGAGGCAGGTGGGGCCGCGCGGCCGGCAGCCCGTCCTGAGCGGAGCCGTCCCCGCTCCTCCCCGCCGTCCGCGCTCTGCCATGGTGGTGGCCGGCGACGCGGCTGACTCTTCATCTCTTTTCAGGTCGACGATGGGTCACGCCGTGTGAAGGCACCGCGTGGACATGGGCGCTCCGATCCGTTAGTGGGGACATGGGACTCCGGTCGTCTCTGATCGCTGGCGTGCACTGTCCCCCTGCAGAGCGTCCGGAGCCACCGGCGGGTCGCCCAGGCCCGAAGCAGGAATTCTGCGCAGAAGGTAACCGTCTTGGTGTGTGGCTGTCACGTCAGGGCGTTTTCTCAGCGTGACGTCCGTGTGCCTGTTTGCCTGGGACCTTGTATGAGGCGAGACCCGAAGGGGCAGGCTCTGGATCGGGCCGGCTGGCAGCGTGCAAAACCAAGGGCAGGGTGTCCGGTCCATTGCAAAACCTGCTTCTTTCTTAAAACCAGAAGGGGAGTCCAGGCGACGGCAGTCCCGCCCGTCCCCACCCCCAGCCAGCACGCCGGGGGGCAAGCCGTCAGCCTCGGGAAACGGGACCTTCTGTTGCTTAGCTGCACCCCCCGCCCAGGGTCACCAAATCTGTCAGAACGCCCCGCAGGGAGCAGCAGAAGCCCCCCAAACCCCAAAGCCTGGCTCCCTGGTCACTCACACACCCCCCGGCCTCCGGTCAGAAAACTTTTCCTCCGACTTTCCCACAATCCTTTGCCCAACGAGCCTCCGGTCTCAGAGGTCTCGTGCAGATGCCACCTGCTCTGTCACGGTGGTCTCAGCCCCTTGGCGGAAGGAAACGCCGTTGCGGTTTTCTCACGCTGTCTGCGTTCACGTGGGAACGGCGTTCCTGACGAGGTAGGTGGCGACTCAGCACGCCCACGACACGCGCCAGTGCTGCTCGACCCGCTGCTCATCGCCACTGTCACGGCTGAGGACAGACCCGTCCTCGCTTGGGAACTTGTGTGGGAAAAACAAAACTGACTTCTTAGGCTAAAACAGCCTCCTTCCTCTCTCCGTTCCTTCCTTCTGCCCCGTCCAGTGTCCCTTGTTGTCCCTTCTGTGTATTTCTTCCTTCCTGTCTCCCTCTCCCTCTCTTTCTCTCTCCCTCTCCCCCTCCCTCCCTCTCTCTCCCCCCTC
>PVJL010015854.1:0-22838 GCA_004026885.1 Lyroderma lyra
TTTAGCCAAATGGCTAGTTGACATAAGTTGAAATGTCATATTAAGTATACTTGCTTGAGTTTTCATTTTGATGTAAAACCATACAATGAGGAGAAAAAGGTTTTGATAGTAGAAAAGAACAATTCTACCAAGATCAATTAAGAATTTTATGAAAGCTCTGTTTTTTCTGTTACTGTGCTTTATTAATTCATACAGCAAGATTCACATTGCTGGTTTCATGTCATTAATTCTGTTGCCATAGAATATATTCCTTATGTTTGAATTAATAAATAACTTGTTGAGTTTTCAGTTATTTAAAAGAGAGAAAATTACTTTAAAATTTGCAATACTTATATTTTACCAGCCTTTTGGATTGTTAAAAATGATGATGCTGTCATTAGGTAATATGTTAAATAATGCTTTCTAATGGAATGAGAGTTCTGATATCAAAGGTCTCTGGCTCAGTATTTTCCCAGATGTATTTAAATTTTCCTCCACTGACTCCTGTTGTCTTGTCAAAGGTTAAAGTTAATTGGAGGTGGTGATGGGAAATGTTTTCCTGTCCTGCCCCATCTGATTTAAATGCCCTTTGTCTTTGGGTTCTGCCATCTGAGTACTTGCCTGCCTTCTGAAGGCATTGATTTTCTCATCTCTGTCTCCCCAGTCCTGGTGCCTGCCAGCTCTTCTCACGTTGTGGCATATGCAGGAAAAATGTCAAGTTTTGAGGCTCTCTTGGTAAATGGAGAGGCAACAGGCTTTCAGTATACAGTGACCCCAAGTTGTACCTGCTACTTGGAGGACTGAAAGAATTATTATTCTGCAACACTGGAACCCACTATGGACCCACCCTTTGGGAAGTTCTGCAGCAGACTGCAAGCTACCTGGGACAGGGACCATGTCTTAGACTCTGCATCTCCTAGGCCTTAGCCAAATGCCTAGAACTGTGCAGGTGCTTAGTAAATGCTCATTTACTAAAGTAGTGACAAATCAGTCACAGTAATTTCATTTGAAGGTTAAATGACATTTAGGCATGGATATGTTTATAAAAACCCTTTGTATGAAAATTAGAATGCCAAAATTGGTCTTTCCTAAATTTCACGTTAAAGATGAAGGAGGATTGAGTAGATGATATTTGGGTAAGATTGTAATTGGAAGAGAAGAAATGCTTTCTTCCAATAGTGTGTGTGTGTGTGTGTGTGTGTGTGTGTGTGTGTGTGTGTGTGTGTGTGTACACGAGCGCATGTGTGTACATGGAGTATTTTGGGTATGTTTATAACTTGTAAATCTTATTTGTTAAATAACCTTTTGCATTCATGTTTGCATGATCCCCAGACTCTTGTGTTTCTGCTGCTCTCATAAAATCTGACTCTGTTTTTTAAGGTAGGGCTTCAGGCTTGGAGTGAACCAGGATAAACCTCTTTTATATCTCCTGCAAGGATAAGCCTGCGCTGTGTACTGGCTGGCAGAACATTTTATATTCATACTTTATATCTATATCTGGCTCTTACCCTTAAATGTGCTTTCTATAAAGTAGCAAGTGATAAATGTAGTGCAGCTACATCATAATGACTTACTACAGAGATTTAATGAGGCAGTTGTTTTGTGATAGACACAATTGTTGGCTGAGAACTGACAGAGTTTTATTTTACCACTGAGCTACAGAAATACTCATATTTCCTGCCTGGCAATACTTGTAACCACTGAGAACAGCGCTGCAATGAACACTGGGGTACATAAGACTTTGCAGACAAAGGTTTTCAAGTTCTTTGGGTAGATCGCCAGAAGAGGGATTGCTCAGTCAAATGGTAGCTCCATTCTCAATTTTCTGAGGATCCTCCACACTGCCTTCCACAGTGGTTGTACCAGTTTGCACTCCCACCAGGAGTGTACCAGAGTTCCTTTTTCTCCACATCGTCTCCAGCACTTGTTATTCCTTCTCTTGTTGATAATAGCCATTCTCACAGGTGTGAGGTGGTATCTCACTGTGGTTTTGATTTGCATTTCCCTGATAGCTAATGAGGATGAGCATTTTTTTCGTATGTCTCCTGGCCATTTATATTTCTTCGTGGGAGAACTGTCTGTTTAGTTCTTCTGCCCACTTATCAATTGGATTGTTTGTTTTTTTGTTGTTAAGTCTCATTAGCTCTTTACATATTTTAGATATTAGACCCTTATCTGATGCGTTATTTGCAAATATTCTCTCATTCAGTTGGCAGTCTCTTTGCCTTGTTGATGGTTTCTTTTGCTGTGCAAAAGCTTTTTAGTTTGATATAGTCCCATTCATTTGTTTATGCTTTTACTTCCCTTGCCTTTGAGGAGAGGTTCATGAAGTCTTTTTTGAGTCCTAGGTCTATAAATATAGTACCAAGGTCGTCTTCTATACAGTTTATTGTTGCAGGTCTTATATGAAGGTCTTTAATCCATTTTGAATTAATTTTTGAATATGGAGAGAGTTCACAGCTCAGGTTCATTTTTTTTATTCATTTTTATTTTTAGACTTATTGGGGTGACATCTGTTAGCAAGGATTACATAGGTTTCAGGCATACAATTCTACAGTGCATTGTCAACTTGATGTATAATAAATTCACCACCTAATATGACTTCTCTTTCCATCACCTGATATTTAGCTTCCCCCCTACTCTCCCACCCCCTCCCCTTTCTCTTCTCCCTAACCCTCTCATCTCCAAATAAATATTAAACTGTTGATTGTGTCCATGGGTTATCTGTTTGTTCATTTCTTTTTTTCTTTGCTTTCAGTTTTATATTCCGCATATGAGTGAAATCATGCAGTTCTTTGTTTTTTCTGTTTGGCTTATTTCACTTAGCATGTTGATCTCCAGGTCCATCTATTTTGTCGCAAATGGCAATATTTCATCTTTTCTTACAACAGAGTAATATTCCATTGTGTATAGGTACAGCTTCTTTATCCTGTCATCTGTCGCAGGGCACTTTGGTTCTTTCCATGTTTTGGCCACCATGAACAGCGCTGCAATGAACATTGCGGTACATACGTCTTTGCGGACCAAGGTTTTCAAGTTCTTTGGGTAGATCCCCAGAAGGGGGATTGCTGGGTCAAATGGTAGCTCCATTCCCAATTTTCTGAGGAACCTCCACACTGCCTTCCACCGTGGTCGTACCAGTTTGCACTCCCACCAGCAGTGTACCAGAGTTCCTTTTTCTCCACATCGTCTCCAGCATTTGTTATTCTTTGTCTTGTTGATAATAGCCATTCTCACAGGTGTGAGGTTGTATCTCATTGTGGTTTTGATTTGCATTTCCCAGATAGCTAATGAGGATGAGCATTTTTTCATATGTCTGCTGGCTATTTGTATTTCTCCGTGGGAGAACTGTCTGTTTAGTTCTTCTGCCCACTTATCAATTGGATTGTTTGTTTTTTTGTTGTTAAGTCTCATTAGCTCTTTACATATTTTAGATATTAGACCCTTATCTGATACGTTATTTGCAAATATTCTCTCCCATTCTGTTGGCTGTCTCTTTGCCTTGTTGATGGTTTCTTTTGCTGTGCAGAAGCTTTTTAGTTTGATATAGTCCCATTCATTTCTTTTTTTTATTCATTTTTATTTTTAGACTTATTGGGGTGACATCCGTTAGCAAGGATTACATAGGTTTCAGCATACAAATCTACAGTGCATTGTCAACTTGATGTATAATAAGTTCACCACCTAATGTGACTTCTCTTTCCATCACCTTATATTTAGCTATTTTTTATATTCATTTATTTTTGCTTTTACTTCCATTGCCTTTGAGGACAGGTTCATGAATTCTTCCTTGAGTCCTAGGTCTATAAGTATAGTACTTATGTCTTCTTTTGTACAGTTTATTGTTGCAGGTCATATATGAAAGTGTTTAGTCCATTTTGAGTTAATTTTTGTATATGGAGAGAGTTCATAGCTAAGGTTCATTCTTTTGCATATGTTTTTCCAGTTTTCCCAGCACCACCTACTAAAGAGGCTGTCTTTTCCCCATTGTATGTTTTTGCTCCTTCATCGAAAATCATTTGTCCATATATTTGTGGGTTTATTTCTGGGTTTTCAGTTCTATTCCATTGGTCTCTATTTCTGTTCTTCTGCCAGTACTAACCTGTTTTGACTATTGAAGCTTTGTAATATAAATAGAAGTCAGGAAGTATAATGCCACCAGTCTGATTCTTTTTATGTAGTATTGCTTTGGTAATTTGATGTCTTTTATGATTCCATATAAATCTAGTAATTCTGTTATCTATTTCACGAAAGTATTATTGTGGGATTTTGATGGGTATTGCATTTAATCTGTAGATTGCTTTGGGCAGAATCACCATTTTAACAATGTTAAGTCTTCCTATCCATGAACATGGGATATTTTTCCACCTCTTAAAGTCTGTTTCAATTTCTTTCAAAAGTGTCTTATAGTTCTCTGTGTATAAGTCTGTCACGTTCTTTGTTAAGTTAATTCCCAGGTATTTCATTCTTTTTGTTGTGATAGCGAAAGAAATTGACTCCCTCATTTTTTTTTCTGTGGATTTGTTGTTTGTATAAAGGAATGCTGTTGATTTTTGTACATTGATTTTGTATCCTGCAACTTTACTATATTCGTTAATTGTTTCTAAAAGTTTTCTGGTGGAATCTTTGAAATTTTTTATATAAAGTATCATGGCATCCGCAAATAGTGACTATTTGTCTTCTTCTTTCCCCATTTGGATACGTTTGATTCCTTTCGCTTGCCTGATTGCCGTGGCTAGAACTTCCAGTGCTATATTAAATAACAGTGGTGACAGCGGGCGTCCCTGTCTTGTTCCTGATTTTAGGGGAATAGGTTTCAACTTTTCCCCATTCAGTATAATGTTAGCCGAGGATCTCTCATATATGGCCTTTATTATTTTGAGATACTTTCCTTCTATACCTATTTTATTTAGTGTTTTGATCATAAATTGGATGTTGTACCTTGTCGAAAGCTTTTTCTGCATCAATTGAAATGACCATATAGTCTTTATCTTTGATTTTTTTTTAAGTGGTGTATCACATTGATTGATTTTCGTATGTTGAACCATACTTGTGCTCCTGAGATGAATCCCACTTGATCATGATGTATGATCTTTGTGATGCATTGTTGTATTCTGTTTGCTAATATTTTGTTCAGGATTTTTGCATCTGTGTTCATCAGAGATATTGGTCTATAGTTTTCTTTTTTTGTGTCGTCTTTGCCAGGCTTTGGTATTAGAGTAATATTGGCCTCATAGAATGAGTTAGGAAGTACTGCTTCCTCTTCAATTTTTTGGAAGAGTCAGGAGGATAGGCGTTAATTCTTTGAATGCTTGGTAGAAATCGTTGGTGAAACCATCGGTTCCAGGGGTTTTGCCTTTAGGGAGATTATGGATAGTCATTTCAATCTCATTGCTATTGATTGGTCAATTTAGATTATCCAATTCTTCTCGGTTCAGTCTTGGTAGGCCATAAATTTCTAGAAACTTGTCCAATTCTTCTAGATTGTTAAATTTTGTGGCATAAAGTCATTCATTATAGTTTCTTATAATCCTTTGTATTTCTGTGGTATCAGTGGTAATTTCTCCCCTTTCATTTCTAATTTTAGATATTTGTGTCTTTTCCTTTCATCCTTTGATTAGTCTCCCCAGGGGTTTGTCAATTTTGTTGACTTTCTCAAAGAAGCAACTCCTCGTAATATTAATTTTTTCTATTGTCCTTCTGTTCTCTAATTGGTTTAGCTCTGCTTTAATTTTTATTATTTCTTTCTGTCTGCTGACTTTGGGTTTTGTCTGCTCTTCTATTTCGAGTTCTTTAAGATGGGATGCTAAGATGTTTGCTTGTGATTTTTCTTGTTTCTTAAGATAGTCCTGTAATGACATAAATTTCCCTCTTATTACTGCTTTCACTGTGTCCCAATAATTCTGATACGTTGAATTTTCATTGTCATTAGTTTCTATATATTTTTTAATCCTATGTTTTATTTGTTCTTTTTTCCAGTCCTTTTTTAATAAGCTGTTATTTAATCTCCATGTATATGTGGTTTTTTCTGCTTTCCTTTTACAGTTGATCTCCAATTCAAAGCTTTGTGGTCTGAGAATACACTTAATATGATTTTGATCTTCTTGAATTTGCTGAGGCTACTTTTGTGTGCCAGCATATGGTCTATTCTTGAGAATGTTCCATGCACACTAGAAAAGAAGGTGTCGTCTCATTTTCTGGATGAAGTGTCCTGTAAATGTCAATTATGTCCAATTGCTGTAATGTGTCATTTAGAGCTGTTATTTCCTTATCTATTTTCTATTTGGATGATCTGTCCATTGCTGTTAGCGGCGTGTTTAATTCCCCCAGTATGATTGTGTATTCATCAGTTTCTCCTTTCAAGTCTGTTAGTAGTTTCTTTGTATATTTTGGTGCATCCTGGTTGGGAGCATATATATTGATTTGTGTCAAGTCTTCTTGTTGTTGCATTGTGCCTTTTATCATCATGTAATGACAATTTTTGTCTCTTACTATCTTTTTTAACTTGAAGTTTATTTTATCAGATATCAGTATGGCCGCTCCTGCTTTTCTCTGGTTACCATTTGTTTGGAGTATTGTATCCCATCCTTTCACTCTGAGTCTGTGTTCGTCCATTTCAGCTGAGGTGTGTTTCTTGGAGACAGCATATGGATGCATTCTGTTTTTTAATCCAGTCTGCTACTCTGTGTCTTTTTATTGTTGAGTTCAGTCCATTGACATTTAGAGTGATGATCGATATATGAGGATTTCCTGTGGCCATTACTTATTTCTTTCTTTGTTTTTGATTGTTTGTTTCTTTGCTTATTTTTGTTTCATTCTTGTTCCACAAATTTTTTCTATTTTTCCTGATGTTTTGTTTCAGCCTGAAGAGCCTCCTTCAGTATTTCTTAGAGTGCTGGCCTCATGCTAGCAAATTCCCTCAGCTTCTGTTTGTCTGAGAAGGTCTTTATTCCACCTTCATATCTGAAAGATAATTTTGCTGGATAATTTATTCTTGGCTGGAAGTTTCTCTCTTTTAAATTTTTGAATATTGCGTTCCACTCTCTCCTGGCTTGTAGAGTTTCTGCTGAGAAATCTGATGCCAGCCTGATGGGTTTCCCTCTAAATGTCATAGTTCTTTTTTCCCTTGCTTCCTTGAGAATTGTCTCTTTGTCTTTAGTTTTGGACATCTTTAGTACCATATTTCTTGGAGAAGATCTGTTGGGGTCCAGGTATCTGGGGGACCTGTTTTCTTCTTGAACTTGGGGTTCCAGTTCTTTGCATAGGTTTGGAAAGTTCTCATCTACTATTTGTTTGAGTATGCTCTCTTTAGATTGCTCTGCCCCTTCAGGATAATTCCTATTATCCTGATGTTGTTTTGTCTCATGGAGTCAGATATTTCTTGCAGAGTTCTTTCAATCCTTTTGGTTCTATATTCCCTCTCTTCCTCTTTCTGAGCTGTTTCCATGTTTTGGTCTTCAATGTCACTAATTCTTTCCTCCATCTGGTTCGTCCTGTTTCCTATGGCAGTTATTTCATTTCTCACTTCTTTTATGGTATTATTTATTTCTCATATATCCATCTTAATCTTTCTTATGTTCTGAATTTCTTTGTTAAATTGTTTTTTGTTCCCAGAGTTCCTTTTTTATCTCGTTTATATCTTATTTTATGTTATTTATCTCAGTTATGGTGTTATGCCAATAGGTTTTTATTTCTCTCACAGCCTTTAGAATGGCTGCTTTAAATTCTCCGTCCCTTAAATTTGACCCTTACAGATGAAACAAGCTGTCTTCTGGGTAAATTTCATGTTCTTTCCTTTTTTTATTTTATCTTTATTGTTAGACTTATTGGGGTGACATCTGTTAGCAAGGATTACATAGGTTTCAGGCTTACAGTTCTACAGTGCATTGTCAAGTTGTTGTTTAATAAGTTTTCACCACCTAATGTGAGTTCTCTTTCCATCACCTCATATTTAGCTTCCCCCCCTCCTCTCCCACCCCCTCCCCTTTCTCCCCTCCCTAACCCACTCGTCCCCAAATAAACATTAAACTATTGATTGTGTCCATGGGTTATTTGTTTGTTCATTTCTTTTTTTTCTTTGCTTTCAGTTTTATATTCTGCATATGAGTGAAATCAAGCAGTTCTTTGTTTTTTCTGTCTGGCTTATTTCACTTAGCATGATGATCTCCAGGTCCATCCATTTTGTCGCAAATGGCAATATTTCATCTTTTCTTACAGCTGAGTAATAGTCCATCGTGTTCTTTCTGAGGAGTTTTTGTTTTTAAGGAATTCATCTTATCCGCTGAGATCTTCCTCTTTGACATGAGGGCTTTATGTTCAGTGCCCATATTATTGCTTTTGTGGTGTCTTGCTGTAGGGCAGACACTAGGTGACACTGGGGGTCAAGTTTTGGGGGAGAGGGGACTGTTTTTTCTTGTTTCTGATCTACTGCATTTGGAGGCTATGTGCATATATCCTGGGGAGAGGCCAAGGAAAGGCTTTCAAAAGGCGGCTCTGCCCTCTGCCCTTTGCTGGGGAAGCTGTTTTTGCTAGCTGGGGTGAATGCTAGCAAATCAAATCAGTCTTTATTCCCAGCCCTGATTCAGTACCTGACTCTCTAAAGGCTCACACTGCTTTCAGAACTCTGGGGTGCACAAGGAAGTGCCCGCTCCATAAGTCCAAAGCTGTGGGCCTGGCCTGAGACAGCAGGGTTGCCTCTGAATCAGGCTGGGAAAGGAACTGGAGCCCTGTGTAGGCCTCCAGGGGGCTTCAAGCTAGGGTGTTATCTTTGCAGTTCAGAGTCCACGCTCAGCCTTTCTACCACTCAAAAGTTCCAGAGGCTGGCTCCCAAACTCCTTCCGTTCCCAGGTCCCCAGTCTCTCTCCCCTCCCCCGAACTGCGCAGCTCCGAATAGTCAACAGGGATCGCGTCCTGATCCGTCGTGGTCCGTCTCTGCTCCCTTCCCTCTCCCCGACTCGCCCCCTTCTCGCCAGCCTTCAGGTGTTTACTTGCGATTTGTGGATTTCTCAACAGCTGGTTTCTCAGTCAGGGTCCTCTTTCTTGGCTCCTGGATGGCCATTCAATTGTGTTTCCTGGGAGAGGCTTTGGGAACCTCCTCTCCAGTCGCCATCTTGTCTTCTCTCTCAGGTTCATTCCTTTGCATATGTTTTTCCAGTTTTCCCAGCAACACCTACTAAAGAGGCTGTCTTTTCCCAATTGTATGTTTTTTGCTCTTTTATCAAAAATTATTTGTCCATAAATTTGTGGGTTTATTTCTGGGTATTCAGTTCTATTCCATTGGTCTATATTTCTGTTCTTCTGCCAGAACCAAGCTGTTTTGACTATTGATGCTTTGTAATATAAATAGAAGTCAGGAAGTGTAATTCCACCAGCCTTATTTTTTTTATGTAGTGTTGCTTTGGCAATTCGAGGTCTTTTATGGTTCCATATAAATCTAATAATTCTTTTATCTATTTCACGATGGAAACAACCAAAGTGCCCTGCAACAGATGACTGGATAAAGAAGCTGTGGTACATATACACAATGGAATATTACTCAGCTATAAGAAAAGATGAAATATTGCCATTTGCGACAAAATGGGTGGACCTGGAAATCTTCATGCTTAGTGAAGTAAACCAGACAGCGAAAAGAAAGAACTGTATGACTTCACTCATATGCGGAATATAAAACTGAAAGCAAAGAAAAAAAGAAACGAACAAACAAATAACCCATGGACACAATCAATAGTTTAATGTTTATTTGGGGATGAGTGGGTTAGGGAGGGGAGAAAGGGGAGGGGGTGGGAGAAGAGGGGGGAGAGCTAAATATAAGGTGATGGAAAGAGAAGTCACATTAGGTGGTGAACTTATTATACATCAAGTTGACAATGCACTGTAGAATTGTATGCCTGAAAGCCATGTAATCATTGCTAACAGATGTCACCCCAATAAAAAAAGAAAAGAGAAGAAAATAAAAAAAAAAGGAAAAAAAGTACTTGTAACCACATAATTTCTCAGTTTTTCTTTCTTTTTCCAGTGCTTTCCCATGCAAAAGTGGCTTGTAATGAGGCTCATTTGTAGGCATTGAAATGGATTGAAATTAAGGTTGTTTTCTCAGTGGTTTGACATTTTTGCTTTGATCAGATATGGGATCCATATTGCACAATGAGAACTATGTAAGATAAGTTTCAAGATGATCTTTTCCAGGCCACTGAGATGGATTTTAGATATCCATTACTTTAACTTGAGTTATAAAAGGAGAGGTAAACAGTACTCAGCACTTCTTGTTTTCTCACTGTACTTGTTCTGACTTTTCAGTTTCTTTTAAATTTTGCCCTTTCCTTTCCAATTATTTTACTTCTATACTTGAATACCTAGTTAGGTATGTCTAGAACTGCTTTAAGAAGAATTCTAGGATGGTTTATGGCAAACACAGCATCACTGTTTTCTTAGCTTTGAATTGTACCTATGTTTTTATTTAATAATGAATATATATTTTTTAATCTACAGTGATAACATTTGCTGCTAACATTGGGGGACTAAAAATTTAAGAATATCTTCTGAGTATCTTTTTCCAAAGAAAGTTCCTATGCCTTAGCTTGCTTTAGTTAAATGTCATCTCCTCAGGAGGAACTATTCCTGATCCTTCTTGGGCTGAGTTTGATGCCTTTTTATTTTCCCATGAAGGTCGATGGTTATTTTTGAGTATCACAGTTTGCAGTGCATGTGTTACGTTTTTATCTTCCTCATTAGACAGAAAGCTCATGAATGGCAGGCACTGTGTCTTAATCATCACTTAGTCTCTGAGCCTCTGGCTCACAGTTGGTACTCACTAAGGCATGGAGACTAATCTGCCATATAGTTCAAGGAAAGAATTAGATTTAAAATGACACGAATCTTGGCACGTTCATCTGAATGGCTGGCTAAAACTAAAACTCAGTTTATCAAATTTCTACCTTCTTTAAAAATATATCCTACAAGAATGTACTGTATGAGATTAAATGGGACATTTTAGATATCTTGTTTTAGATTCATGTTATTTTTCTCTTACTATTCGAAAGAGACACTGCTCCTGTGTGTGCTTTCTGTATCTTATTTTCCTAGCAGAAACCTTTCTTCAGGTAGCCATGTATAGGAAATATATTAAGGAATTCATTGTTTAACTGTTTTCCACAGAATATTCATATTTTGTAAGATTTTAATAGGTGTTGCATTATAATCAGGATTCTGACACAAATTATTGTGAAAATGTTGGATCAAATGCAATTAAATAGACTTTTATATTAAAGTGTACTGTGGCTCTTCAAGAAGGGATTGCAGTGAGTAAGTTTATTAGACCATAGCATCTTCATTCTTTCAGAAAACCTGTTATCATTGTTTGAAACATAAGTATGGGAATTGATGAAGGTTGTATATACATTAACCATGTACATATTTTTTGCTGTGTTATGGAAACTTATTTTAATACAATTCCAAATTCAAAAAAAACTTGCAAAAATTGTTCATGTAACTCCCATGTCATTTACCTCATTCACCAGTTGTTTAAATTTTATCCCATTTGGTTGATGATTGTCTCTCTCATCAGTTTTTTTCTTAATCATTGGAGAGAGGGTTGAAGGAACACACACTTCCAAATATATCCTGCTTATTCCTAAGAAACAATACAACCTCTTACATGACCACAGTGCAATTACCAAAATGAGGAATGATAGCTCTTAGTATCGTAGAAGACTATTACCTAATCTACAGTAAGTATTTACATTTCTGACATTGTTCAAATAATATCCTTTAGAGTTATTTTGTTTCTCATCAAGGATTCAGCATCAAGCATAACATTGAATTGCCATGTCTCTCTTGTTTTCTTCCCCCCAGAGTGTCCTCTCAGCCCTCCTTTGCCTTTCCTGACAAGTACCTGCCAGCTACTTTATAGAATACCCATCTGTACTTGGGTTTGTTTCATGCTCCCCATGATTAAAATCAGGTTATATACTTCCAGGGTTCGAACACCACCGAAGTCCTGTACCCTTCACAGTGCGTCAGATCATGAAGTAGGTGATGTTGATTTGTCCCAGTGTTAATGATGTTAACACTGAATACTTTTTTCAGGTGATATCCATTGACTTTCTCCAGTGTAAAGTTACTACTTTTCCCCTTGTAAATAATAACCAATATTTGGGAAGATACTTTCACAATATGTCAATATCTTTATCCTCATAAAATACCCATTTTAAGTCCATTAAAAGTTTGCATTTTTTTATTTACTAGTTGGCCTCCTGTTTCAGTTTTTTTTTTAATTTATCCATTCATTTATTCATATCACCATGGGATTTTGAATATTCATTTTACTCAGTTGGTCATAATTCATTACTATCCTTATTTTTATACCCAAATTGACTGAGATTTAGCCAATGGGAGTTCCTTCAAACTGGATCCTGTGTCAATTTAATATGTGTCCATCATTATGGGAAGACTTAAATGGTGCTGCATACAGATTCTCCAGGCTTATGTTCTTGTCCCAGTCTCGAAGTCAGCCTTTTTCCAAGGAATCCTGGTTTCTTTCAGAGGAATAAGGTCTTTAGAAACCAAGAGATGGGCACTCTGTATGCTTATTGCTATAGGTTTATTGATTTTAGGCCCTCTCAGCAGACAGAATTAGAAAATATATATGTATAATTTATATGATACACATGTAGTATAATTCATAAAGTACACACGTGTACAAATATATACACACAAATGTATTTTTCTCTCTCTAATCAGAACCATGTATTCTAATTGATACCTCTAATTTACTCCAACACTTCATGGCCATCCCAGTCTTTTCCCTTTCCTTTCTCTACCTTCTTTAGCAGTGAGAGACCTTGTTCCCATCATTTTCACTATGTTTGCTCATGTTCTTGAGTTTAGAATACACATTAAGTACTTTCAAAATTGCTTATTCATATCATCATGATAAGCAGACCAACTAACTAGAATTTCATGGTTGTTCATAATTATTGATTTTAATGTAACACTTACATACACTGAAATACATAGATCCTGTGTACAATTTGATTAATTTTGACAAAATGCGTACATTGGTATGATCCACATTCCTCTTCAGATAACTTCTTATATCCTAGAAATTTCCCTCGCATACTTTCCAATATATAAAGCGCCACCAGAAGTAACTAACTTTTTAAGTTTATGAACCATAAGTTCGTTTTCTCTTTCAGAATTTTCTATAAGTGAGATCACATAGTATATACTCCTTTTTGGTGTCTACTCTCTTTTGTTCAGCATAATGTCTGTCAGATTCTTTCATGTTGTATTTGAGTAAAGTATTTTTTAGAATTTCTGAGAAGTATTCCATTGTATGAATTTATCATGATTTATTTCTGATTCTCCTATTAGATATTTTGGTTATTTACTTTTTTTTTTTTTTTTTGGTTATTGCGAATAAGGTTGTTGTGAAGCTTTTTATATAGATTTTTTTATGGTTATGTGTTTTATTGCTCTTGAGATAATGAGCAGTAAAATTGCTGGACCATTGGGGTAAGGTGGGATGTGTTTAACTGTGTGAAAACTTTTCAAACTTTATCACACACGGTTACACCATTTTACACTCCTACCAGCAATGTCTGAGAGTTCCAGTTGTGCATCCCTGATAGCACTTGTGTTTTCAATCTTTTAAATTTTAGCCTTTGGTTGGGTGTATATAAATATTCCATCACTTAGGCCTGGGTTTGACTCCCAGCCAGGGAACTATCCACATAAAAATAATATTCCTTGTGGATTTATTTGCATTTTTTATCTCTTATAAATTTGATTTCATTTAATGCCTTTTTTTCCCACAGAATACAAATTTCCAGGAAAATCCCACTAACTGCTGGCAAGTAGGATGATTCCATTTTCAGGAGAGTAGCTATTGTTTTAAAAGAATCTTTATTGATGAAGAATTAACACTAACCTTAGCATAAAGACATGGGAACTTGACTGATATGGTCAGTATTCTCTATGCCAGCAATAATCTTACCTTAGGTAATACTGGGTTATCTGTCATATGAAAGGTTAACTTTAAAACTCAAATAATTTAAAAAGTCCTTTGAATTATACTCTTTACTTTTTATTGATTTTCTGCCATACGGTTATCCTTATGTTCAGCTCTATTAGATAAAATAGAAGTAAATCACATTATTCCTTTACAACTTTACATATTATACAATATTTCTTCCTCTATACAAGTGTTGTCTGGAAAAAAATTCAGCCATAAATACCCCCATTATTCATATGACATGGCTGATTGCCTTCTGGACAACCCTCATATAGTATGCAGCTTTATTTTCAGTGCAGCAAATGCTGGATTTTTCAGCCCATGGCATGGTGAAGATAATATTTTTGTAGGCTGTCCTGATGTACCATTTGAAACAAAGTAGAAAACAATGGTACTGTCTTGTTTCAAATGCTATGTATGGTCAGCCTAGTCTCACTGAACTACATTCAAGGTGTCAGTAGGCTGACCACACATACAGTTAGAAACGGGACAGTATCATTGTTTCCAGTCTCATGTTAAACAGTACATCTGGTCAGCCTCTATTGATGGGTTAAATAGAGTTTTATTTCAACAGTCAGAACAAATCCAAACCCTAATAAAATATTTGGTTTAGTTGGATCTTAAGCTTTCTTTTTTTTTTTTTTTTTTTTTTGGTATGTGGGTAGCTCCCTGACTGGGAATCGAACCCAGGCCACAGCGCTGACAGCGCCAACGCCAAAGCCTTAAGCCACTACACCACCAGGGAACTCCCTTAAGCTTTCTAAAAGCAGGGAATCTAGTCTGTGCTCACATACCACATTTGAATCAAAGATAGAAAAACAGATGCTTATTTGTGACTTAATGAAACACATTTAAGGAAAGGGAAACTTGGTGGACCTTAGTCCTGTCTATTGTTTTTAAGAATGACTTCTTGGGAGGTTGTATATGGATGAAGAAAATCACACGAGCAGGATTAGAGAGAGCAAAAAAGAGGAAAAGACAAAACTAGGGATCATTCACATTTGCTGAAGGTGTTAATGTTGAAACTATAAAGCATTTTAATTTAAAAAATAACATGATTCTTTTACTTTTTTCCTTGGTTATAGCCCTTTAATATAAGTTAGCAGGTCAGACTCTTTTAATTTCTATTTCCTGCTGCTTCTCTACTTCCTGCTGCTGCTTTACCCCCCTCACCCACTGCCAGATAAAGTGTGATTGTAACCAAAAAGAGTATTTATTGTTGTTTTCCTCTTCCCTCTTAGTTTTACACTGTCTTCAATTATGCTTTTTTATTCTTTCTGTCTTTGAACTTTATCTAGAGATATTTGTATCTTTGCTAATGTTCCTGGTTCCTTTCAAGACTAAATTTTCCATATTTCTCCTCTTTATTTCTCCCTGTATTATAGTCTCTTGCTGCTCTATTAACTTTTTTTCTTTGCTGCTTGTTGCTTTCCTTAATCTTCTATTAATATTAAAGTCTTTACTCACATGTTTGGTCTTACCCAGCGAGAACTCAGCTTGAAGACTTTTTGATGAACAATATACATAAAAAGATGATTCTGA
This sequence comes from Lyroderma lyra, assembly GCA_004026885.1. Lineage (NCBI taxonomy): Eukaryota > Metazoa > Chordata > Mammalia > Chiroptera > Megadermatidae > Lyroderma > Lyroderma lyra. The sequence goes on from PVJL010015854.1 coordinate 15,533, forward strand.
GTAGGGTACTGGTGGGTTAACTATAGAGTAGAATTAAGAGGCAAAGACATCTTAAAATTTATGGACTGCAAAAAAAAATAAAAATCTGAGGTAATCTAGTGTCCAGCACCCATGGGAGTTACTTAGGGTGGTTACGTTGTCAGAGAACTGGTAGAAACCTTGCCTTGAGATGTATTTCATCCTTTCACTGAGCGTTTCTTGGTAACTCAAGGTCTGTTCCTTTGGTGACTTTCATCCCCAAGGGTAAGGCAATTCCCAGCAGAGTCTGCCTTGATGAAAGTGGGTTCACTCTATACCAAAGGAATTTAGATCCTGAAATAGTCTTGCCAGATAAGGCCAGGCTCAGGACATGTAGTACAAATATGGAGCAAAATGATTAATTCTAGACCCAGATGTGAAAGTGACCTGGGGACTGAGTATGCCCCAGGTCACTTCATGAGTATGTAGATATCAATAACCTGGCCTGAACTCAGTGGCAGGGCCAGCGATCAAAGGGGTCACATCCACAATAGATGGAGTTCCTCACTAATGAGCACACTGGAATGTGGGTTCTATTCTGGAAAAGCATCCTGATCTAGAAAAGAGCAAAAGAGTCCCTAAAAATAGTGAAATGAAACTCATTGCCCCACGACCAGCGTGGGGAGAACAGAACTGGAGGGGAGGCAATGACGAATTAAAAAAAACACACAGACACACACATGCAGTCATAACAGATAGAAAAGTTGGGACCTGGTAGTTCCCTGTGCTCTGATGGAGATACAGAGCCCCTTTAGGTTTGCGCAGGTTTATTTCATATCCCAAGAACAACAGCAGGTGTAACTTCTTAATTGCTAAACAATGTTGCTGACCTTCATCCTTTGGTTCTGAGTCAACAACTTTAGAATTCCTCTGCCTCACAGGCAATGTTGCTTTCCTTCTTCCACCTAGCCAGCCAGAAACCACATCCTGAGTAGTGTCTTTGTTCACCACATACAGGGCAGCCTTGCAAGACCCTTGAACTCTGGATTCCAAGTAGATAGGTAGCCTTACTAAATCCATTTTTTCAATTGACCTGGCTCTGGCTTAAATGTTCCTCACAACTCACAAAGACTTGTCTCCCATACAGTTTTCTTTTAGTCTACAATTCAACAGGAGTAGGCAAGTTATGTTGGTCCCTGCTTAAAGGAATACAGGGAAAGGTGAAAGACAAAAACTAATTTCCACTCTTCAATTTTAGCAGTAGATGGAAGCCACCTGTCTTGCCCCAGCCATGCTCTCTTTCCTGGAGTCTAGAAAGGGTGGGAAATCAAGACTCTAACACACTCTGATGCAGAAGACAGATTATCAAAATACATGTGGGTGGGCTGATAAATTTTGCCTCCACCTAATATTTTTGTTACCTTAGACATACCTGAATATATCAGGTTTTGTGTAGTCACATGGTATCTTTCCTCCTTCATTCCTTACCTTGCACACACAGATGCTTACATTTTTCACCCAGTGCACATCAACATGGAAGAGTGTTCAAATGCTCAAACAGTATGCTGTCATTGAATTAACAGGAGAAAAACTTTATCTGATTCTTTTGAAATTTTTGAAAAAAAAGGTGAGGACTTCTTACAGAAGAACAATACAGGTGATATAACTTGGGTCCATCATTACCACCTGCAGAATGAAAGACAGTCCATGGGATACTGCTATAAGGGATGACCAACTCAGCCAATTTCTGATTTTTAAATTTTTTTGGCCACTTTTCTCACTGAGGTTTTGGAAAAGAGAGTTATTTTTCACTTACATTCTTTATATTATCATGTAATGTGTTTTGTTATTTTTAAATGCCTTGAGGGTCTGAAATTGTAATTTTACAGTTTTAATTTTTAATATGACAAATATAAATAGATAGATTCACTTAAATGTTCACTGAAGTCCTCCATCATTTTTGAGTGTCAAAGGTATCCTGTGGCAAAAAAATTTGATAACTGCCACTTTAACAAACCCAGACATGAGAATGTCAAATGAGAAGCAGAGTAAAAGCATAGAAGCTTCTTCAATTTAGTGTTTAAAATACAGCAGAAACATTGTCTGTTACATAAGTAACTAAAATGAGAGAAGCATGCACCTGAGCAGCCAAGGTAATCAAACCTATAAATCTGTCTAGGTGTCATTCTCCTTGCATTCATATAAAATATTTGATCTTCCTCACTTCCCTGCCAAACCTCTCAAGTCTACAGCTTACAAAATGGTGCCCAATCACTCTGGTTGTTGAGAATGGACACTTAGGAACCATCCCTGATCACCCCCTTCAGTCCTTCTAGTCTATCTGTTGTTACTGAGGAGTTTCTGCCATTCTCACAAATATCAAACCCCTTCCAAAAAGGTTTTATTTTTAATTCATTTTTATTGTTAGACTTATTGGGGTGACATCTCTTAGCAAGGATTACCCAAATAACTTGAAAACCTTTGTCCCCAAAAATGTTTTCTGACCCACGATATGAACTAGGTTTCCCTGTGAACATGCTCACACCCTCCAGGTGCTGACACAGCACTCATCTTTCTTAGCCCTCTCAAGAGCAAGGATGAGCCTTCCCTAGGCTATGGGTAGCCCTGCCTTACCAGAGCACCAGGCCCTGAGCAATCCTCCCAGGACAGATTGAAGCCACGCCCAGCACAAGCTGGGAAAGAATCTGACATGACTGGTTGTGCTGCCATCTGCCTCTCTACAACCCTGGCTTGGGTTTCTGCAGCACACTGCCCCATCCCTCGGGGAAGGGAAGGTGGCTGATGCAACCCCTTAACTCTGTGGTGGTCACCCATTTCAGCACTGAAGGTCGCAGGTAAAGTGCTGCAGGGTGTGGGGTCTTGGCACCAAAAGCGGCTTCCCTGCCCGCTACCAAGGACGCCCTCCCGAGTCTGCATCCAGCGCTGCTCATGTTTTTCCGTGCTGGCTAAGGCCCAGCCGTTGCTACCGCTGTAGCCCTGCGCCTGGTGGTCATTGCTTCACTCCGGGCTGGCTGCCGCCTCAGCCAGCTGCTGCTGACTCCGCCGCCGCCACCCGGATTTAGCGGGCTGCTGCTGCTCTCTCCTTTGGGAGCTGGTACCTAACCACTTCTCCTTCCTCCCCTCCCTCCCATGTCTTCCTCCTCCACTCCTCCCTCCCATCCCTTCTCCTCCTATTTCCTCTCCCATTCGCCTCTGCCTCCTCAGCGCTGCCAGCCATGGTGTGCTTGGAGAAAGCGACCCCATCAACTTCATCACCTTCGAAGAGGCCAAAAGTAGGTTTGGGTCAGCACACCTCCTGCCCATGGCGCTAGAGGGCTGTGCCCTGTGCCTAGGCCAAGTGTCGGAGGATCAGATTTAGGGCCTCTCCTTGTGTCCCAGCGCAGAACCCAAGGCACAGCCTTCCTGTTGGGTGGGCCCAGGGACTGAACAGGCCTCATTAGAGCCAGAGCTTTCTTCAAGAGACAGCTAGGTGGACCACAAGCTAGTATAATTGTCCCAGCGCCCTTTGGGCCTTGTGGTCAACAAGAGGTGCTGAGACAAGAACGCTGGTCTGTTCTCAGTGCCTTTTCTTGCATTTAGACGGTGAGAATTTCCCTATTCTCAGGATTCTGGGAAGTAGGGTTAAACAGTGCAGGCAGTAGCAGGGACTGCTTAAGCAGTTCCCTGGACCAGCCTCAATAAAACTTGGAGATTTGGTGACCCCTGACCCAGTCTTGCAGAGTGGGCTGCACTGACAGTAGTAGTTTTTGGTCTCTACTGTCTTTTTTAAAATTCATGTGAACACCAAGCAGCTGCAGATTGATACATGCCACGTTAGTTTAGTTGAACCAAGGTTGGGGTGGAGAAGGAATATTCACTTGTTGGTTGACATGTGTGTCCAGAGTCTTTCAAAGTTCAGACCATTAACAATGCTTCTTTTGTACTCAGGTTTTTGCTATTGTATCTGGAGGAGAACTGGGATGGTCGTTAAAGGCCAGGACGATGGGAATCCCATGTCATTTAGGTAACAGTATTAACATTTTCAGAGAAACTTCAACATGTAAACAAAATGGTATTTTTCTGTTTCTCATTTGCAGGGTAGGTTTAAAATTTTGTGAATTTCTTCCCCTAAGAGGCCTAAACTCTGTGGTGTGTGTGTGTGTGTGTGTCTGTGTGTGTGTGTGTGTGTGTGTGTTTGTGTATGTGTGTGTAGGAATCCCTTTCTGTAGGGAGAGGGAAGCGGACACCTGCTCGGTAGACTTGGTGGCACATATTAGTACTTCCTCTAAGTGAGTTCCCTGTTGTTTTGGGAGCCATATTCTGAAGTAGGGCACCTCTTTTCTGGTACTTAAAATTAACAAGTGCTCTGTTGATGTCACCACTGCTGGTTTCTGGATCCAGGAGAACCTTCATTTCCTCATTGAGGGGTTCGATTCCCAGCCAGGGAAGTACCCACATACAAAAAAAAAAAAACTAAAACAAAAAAATACTTTCTGGAGTTCCATGGTGGTGTAGTGGCTTAAGGCTTCAGCGCTGGCACTGTCATCACTGTGGCCTGGGTTCGATTCCCAGCCAGGGAAGTACCCACATATAAAAAAAAGACAAACAAAAAATAACAAACAAACAAACAAAAAAACATTTCCTCATTTGGCCCAGGACTTCCCAGTGTGTTTGGAAGGTAGAGAAAATTAATGGTTTTTTTTTTTCATGTAATAATGTATATTAAGAAAATTCCAACACAAGTTCACCAAAATTATGAACTGACATAACTATGAATAGCAACCTTTTTTTTTTTTTTACATCCAGAAGTATCTCAACTTGGGTAATAAACTATCTCGCCATTTTAACTCCTGTAATAACAGAAGGAGGAAGTGCAATGTAAGCCCTAAATTCAGTGGTGACTTTAAAACTTTTTCTGCATTTGGCCTGTGTTGATAGGAAAATGTTTTTGAAGTGGAAAATGAATCACACGTCATCTGTCAAACACCGGTTGCAGCACCTGCGCTGGGCACAAGACATGTGAAGGCTGTGAATTCACCTGGTGCTCTTTTGGACAACACATATCTTCAGTTTGGGAGTGACATACTGTTTACTTTGACAGGTGCTGTACCAAGAATGCAGGCAAACAGAAGAGGTGTGACATTTGTCTTGGGATAGGAGGCAGAAGGCCTTAGAAAGAGGCAAACTTTGAGCAAAAGTTGAGAACTTGAATGGAATGATTCTAGGTGGAGAAGAGGGGAGGCCTTCCACTTGGAGAGAACACCAAGTGCAAGGGTGAGCAAGCGTGATGACTGTGTGTAAGTGAAGATCAGGTGCTTATACAGGGAGGGGGAGGTACTGATGCTGTGGCCTCTGGCAGGGGCTGGCTTGAACCTCATATATTTTGGTATGGAATTAGGGATTTATCTTGTTCCTGTAAATTTCTAAGCTGAAGTATGGCATGATCATATTAGTGTTTGCAAAGCTCATGTACTTGACAGCCTTGAGGCTGGATTAGTTCGGAGCATATCAGAGTCAGGGACACCTTTGAAGAGCATTGCCATAGTCTGAGCCAGACAGAAGGCAGTGTAGACTGGTATCGCATGGGCAGTCAGTGGGTGCATAGGAAGATGTTTGTTAGGACTCTGGTCAGAATAAGAGTGAGCTCATGATGTTCTTAATTTGGGGCTCAGTAGGGTTTATGGAGGAAGATACTGAATTTATCCTCTTTTAAACACATGTTTTTAACAGCCTTACTGTGGTATAATTATTAAGTGCATGTAATTAACATGAAATTGATGAGTCTTGACACATGTGTACATCATGGAATCACCACCACAATCAAGATATTGCCCATCCCATACTCCTAAATGTTTCCTCAGGACCCTCTGTAATCCATCCCCTGACTTTCTTTGTTTGAGGTGGTTGTGAGATTCCATGTTGGACTGTCCTGAAACAGTACAGAGTGAGTGGGAAAGAGGACCCTTATTTTTCAAAAGCTTTGCTGCAATAAACATAGGAGTGCCTGTATTTTTTCAAATTAGTGTTTTGGATTGGACATGAAGCTGTGGTACATTTATGTGATTGAGTACTACTTGGCCATAAAGAAGAATAAAATCTTACCTTTTGAAACTACATGGTTGGAACTAGAATATATAATGCTAACTGAAGTAAATCAGACTGAGAAAGATAAACACCATATGATGTCATGTATATGTGGAATCTAAAGAACAGAATAAAGTAACAACAAAATTAGGGGGGGAAAACCATGATCCTGGACATAGACAATAGTTTAGTAGTTGTAAGGGTGAATAGGGGATGGGAGTGGGAAGGAGGAAGGAGAAATGACTCTGGGTGGTGAGAACAAAATGCAACACATGAATGATGAAGAACTGTACACTTAGAACCTTTATCATTTTACTAACCAATATCACCCCAAGAAATGTAATTAAGAAAAAATAAGCTTTGCTGTAAAAGCAATGGTGGAAGGCAGTAGTTTGTGGAACTTATGCTATGTCAGGCAGACCTCGGAGATATGGCAGGTGTGACCCCAGCAGTAAAGTGAGTATCAGGAAAGAGTGAGTCATAATTTTTTTCTCATGCTGGTGGTGGTGGTGGAGGTGGGGGTTTTGGGTCTTGCTTTAAACTTGTGTAAAATGCAGCACTCAATAAAGAGAAGCACAATGAAAAGAGGCATGCCTGTGTGTACTTATTTATAGCTGAGGTAATTCTCAGGACAAAGTGCAAGTGATCTCTATTTTTTCATCACTTGTTAGCTGCAATACCATAGATTTCTCCAGCAACTTGTTGCCAGTGCATTTCTTTTTGAAAAGCCAGACAGAAAAAATAAAGAACTGTATGACTTCACTCATAATCATAATATAAAACTGAAGGCAAAGAAAAAAGAAATGAAGAATCAAATAACCCATGGACACAATCAATAGTTCAATGTTTATTTGGGGATCAGTAGGATAGGGAGGGGAGAAAGGGGAAGGGGGTCGGAGAGGAGGGAGGGGAAGCTAAAAATAAGGTGATGGAAAGAGAAGTCACATTAGGTGGTGAACTTATTATACATCAAGTTGACAATGCATTGTAGAATTGCATGCCTGAAACCTATGTAATCCTTGCTAACAGATGTCACCCCAGTAAGTCTAACAATAAAAATGAATTAAAAAAAGAAATTTATGAAAGACCCTAGATATTCAAGCTAAACAAGAGATTCATACTTAGACACCACTGATTTGCATCCCACTGAACTTCTACTAAACTGTGCTTTGATGTTATGCAAAGGAAACTGTAAATGAAGGGATGGACACAATATGAAAATCAGGAAAGTGGTCTCATGTAAAACAATAAGTATTTTAGAGAG
>PVJL010015855.1:0-22835 GCA_004026885.1 Lyroderma lyra
ATATAATATATAAAATGGTGATAAATGCTACAGAGGACATAAGTTAGAAAATAATAAAGTTTGTTGAGAAATAGAAAAATTGATGCAATGTTCAATAAGATAATTAAAGAAGGTCTTATTGAGAAGGCTACAAATATGTGAAGGGAACAAATTATGAGCAATATGGATATCTGACAGAAAGGTGATTCAGTCAAAGTGGGACAAAAGTAAAATGGGACAAAAGTAAAAAACATAAAAGGGCAAGAAGTAAAGGTTTAAATTTCCAAAAGAGAATGGAGATAAGAATCATATTTAAGAAAGAAAGAAAAGAACCTCTGGAAATATAAAACTTTCTTTTACATAAAGTTCATGGTAACCATTCCAAAAAGTTCATAACTGAGACGCATAACAACAACATTAAAAAGGAAACAGAAGAATAATGATACAATACTATTAAACCAAAATAACTGATAGGAAGTAAAAAACAAAGATGTAGTGAAAGCACAGAGCTACCAGAAAACAACAAATAAAATGGCTTTAACAAATACTCATGTATCAGTCATCACCCTAATATAAATGGACTGAACACACCAATAAAAAGGCACGGAGTATTATACTTAGTTTTGGCAAAAAAATAAACATATTGATAAATGGAACAAAATTAAAAAGCCAGAAATAAATGCACAAATATATGGACAGATAATTTCTGACAAAGCAATAAAATATATATATACAATGGAGGAAAACACAGCTCTTCAATAAAGGGTGCTGGAAAAATGGAAAACCACCTGCAAAAGAATGAATATGAACTGTGATCTGTGACCGTATACCAAAATTCACACAAAATGGATTAAAGACCTACACACAAGACCCAAAACAATAAACTATATTGCATAAAACACAAACACACACACACACACACACACACACACACACACACACACACACACATTAGTACTTGACTTATAGACCTTAGGTTTAGAAAGGACTTTATAAACCTAAACTCAAAGGCAAGGGAAGTAAATGCAAAAATAAATGAATAAAACTGTATTAAACTAAAAATCTTCTGCCCAGCAAAAGATAGCTTCAACAATGAAAAGATGCAACCAATTGAAGGGGAGAACATATGTTTTTGCAAACAATGCCTCTGATGAAAACTGAATGGGAGAAAATATTTGCAAAAATGACTCTGATAAGAGACTAATGTCTAAAATATATAAAGAACTTGAAGAACTGAACAATAAAAAAACAAACAATCCAATTAATCCAATTAAAAAATAGGCAGAGGACTTGAACAGACACTTCTCCCAGAAAGACATAAAAATGGCCAATATATATATTGAAAAAATACTCAACTTCACTAGCTATTAGGGAAATGCAAATCAAAACCACAGTGAGATACCACCTCATACCTGTGAGAATGGTTATAATAAAAAAGACAAGAAATAAAGAGTGTTATAGAGAGTGAGGAGGAAAAGGAACTCTCCTACACCATTGGTGGGTGTGCAAATTTGTACAACCACTATGGAAGACAGTATGGAGGTTCCTCAAAAAATTAAGAATAGAGTTATTATATTACCTGACAATCCAACTTCTGAATATCTACCCAAAACATTTGATAATCTTAGTCCACAAAGATATATTCACTGCTGTCAGCGCTGCGGCCTGGGTTCGATTCCCAGCCGGGGAGATACCCACATACCAAAAAGCAAAAAAAAAAAAAAAAAAAAAAATTCACTCCCATGTTAATCACAACACTATTCACAGTGGCCAAATCATGGAAACAGCCAAAGTGTGCTTTGTCAGATGACTGACTAAAGAAGCTGTGGTACATATACACACTGGAATATTACTCAGTCATAAGAAAAAATGAAATAGGGCCATTTATGACAACATGGATGGACCTTGAGGCCATCATGCAAAGCAAAATAAGCCAGACAGAAAAAAGCAAGTACCATATGGTTCAACTTATTTGTGGAACACAAAGTTGAAAGCACAAAGAAACAAGAACTTATAGACACAATCAGTAGTTAAGTGGTTAGTGATTATATGAGGGGATAGGGGGAGGGGGTCGAAAAGAAGGGATGGAGTCTCAAATATATGGTGATGGAAATAGAATTGACTCTGATTGATGAACACATAACACAACACATAGATGATGCATTGTAGAATTGTATACCTGGAACCTATGTAACCTTATTAACCAATGTCACCCCAATAAGTGTAACAATAAAAAGGGGGAAAAAGCTAATGTTTAACACATATAAAGAATTTATAAAGCTCAACAACAACAAAAACAAACAATTTAATTAAACATGAGCAGAGGACCCAAACAGACAACTCTTTCAAGAAGACATAGAAATGGCCAACAGATATATGAATAAATGCTCAACTTCACTGATTTCACTAGCTATTAGGAAAATGCAGATCAAAACCAAAATGAGATACCATTTCACATCCGTTTGAATGGTTGTTATAAACAAGACAAGAAATAACAAGTGATGAAGATGCTGTGGAGAAAAGGGAACACTCCTACACTGCTGGTGAGAATGTAAATCAGTATAATGACTAGGAAAGAGAGTATAAAGTTTCCTCAACAAATTAATAGTAGAGCTACCATGTAACTCAGCAATCGCTTTTCCGTCTATCTTGCCAACAAATTTGAAAACATTTGTCCCCAAAGATATATGTACCCCAGTGTTCATCACAGCACTCTTCATGGTGGCCAAGTCATTGAAACTACCAAAGTAACCTTTTATAGGTGATTGAATAAAGAAATTGTGGTACATATACACAGTAGGGTATTACTCAGCCATGAAAATGATGAAACACTGTTACTTGTGACAACGTGAATGGACCTTGAGGTCATTATGCTATGCAAAATAAGCCAGACAGAAAAAAAAAAAAACAAGAACCAAATGACTTTACTCATATGTGAAATATAAAACTGAGAGCAAAATATAAACAAAAACTAATGGACACAATCAACAGTTTAGTGATTACCTGAGGGTAAGGAGGGAGGATTGTTGGGGAGTATGGAGGGGGAGTAAATTATATGGTGATGTATAAAGAACTGACTCTGGATGGTAAACATATAATGCAATATATAGATGATGTATTATAGAATTGTTCACCTGGAGTCTATGCTACATTTAGTATATAATGTCACCCCAATGAATATAACAATAAAGAAGAAAAAAAGTGGACATTATATAATGGTAAAAAGATCAGTGCAACAAAAAGATATAACCCTAGGAAATATATGTGCACCCAATCTAGGGTTACTTAAATATATAATGCCAATATTGATAGACATAAAAAAAGAGAATGACCATGAAAATAAAATTAGGGAAAATTAACACCCAATTGTCACTAGTAAACAGATCATTCAGACAGAAAATCCACAAGGAAGCAGTGGCCTTAAGAGACATATGAGACCAGATGGGTTTAATAAAAATTTTAAAAGATTTTACACGAAAGCATCATAATTTCCATCTTTTCCAATCACACATGAAACAATTTACAAGATAGACCACATGTTAGGCCACAAAAGAAGTCTCAATAAATTTAAAGTAGCAATCATACCAAGCATCTTATTTTACCACAATGGTATGGAACTAGAATAAAAAAAAAGAACACTGAAAAAAACCCCGCAGCTAAATAAAGGCTAAACACCATGTTACAAAACAGTGAATGGTTTAACTATGAGACCAGCAGAAAAAAAATGAAAAAACCTTAATACAAATAAAAATAAATACACAGTGATGCAAATTTTATAGGACACAGTAAACACAGTCTAAAGAGGAAAATGTATAGCAAAGCAAGGCTACATATAAAAAAAATAAAATAAATAATCTAACCTTAACTTTAAAGGAACTAGTAAAACAATAGCAAACAATGTGCAAAGTGTGTAGAAGAAAGAAAATAATAAAGAGCAGAGTGAAAATGAATATAATAGAGTCTTAAAAAATAAAAGATTGATGAAATTAAAAACTGTTTTTTTGGAAAAGTTTAAAAATTTCATAAACTTTTAACCAGCCTTATCAAGAAATAAAAAAACAAATAAATAAAATCAGAAATTAAAGAAGAAATGTGACAACTGAAACCACAGAACTACAAAAGATTAAAAGAAGATAAAACAAGTTATTATATGCAAACAAATTGGACAATCTGGAATAAGTGAATACATTTTTGAAAACATTCAATCCTCTGAGATTGAATAAAAAATTAAAAGAAAATCTGAATCAATCAAGTAGTACTAAAAAAAAATCAAATCAGTAATCAAAAAACACACAACAAACAAATGTCCTGGAACTAATGCCCATACAGGTGAATTAACCAAAAATGTAATTAAGAATTAAAACCTTTTCTTCTCAAACTATTTTTTTGTAATTTAATATGGGGGAAGATTCCCTACCTGATTTTACAAGGACATAATTACCCTGATTTCAAAATCAAAGTATTGCAAACAAACAAACAAATAAAAAAACATAAAACTATAAGCCAATATCCTTGATAAGCATAGATACAAAAATCTTCAACAAAATGTGAGTAAATGAAATTCAGCAATATATTAAGTAAATCATATACCGTGATCAAGTAGGATTTATTCCTAAAATGCAAGGTTGGTTCAGTATCCATAAATCAATTAAAGTGATACACCATATAAACAAAAGGTAACATCATGTGATTATATTAATACATGCAGAAAAAGTGTTTAACAAAATACAACATTCTTTTTTTATTAAAACTTTTAGAAAAGTAGAAATGAAAGGAACATATGAGGGCTACTCAGAAATAAATCCAGCCATTAATGCCTTTATTTTTATATTACATGGCTGGATACTTGCTGTACAGCCCTTATATCTCAACATAATAGACAGCATATTTGACCATCTGACAGCTAACTTCCTACTCATCAAAGAAAAACTAAAAGCATTCCAAAGATTTTACTGAAATACTATTAGAACTTATAAATGAATGCAGTAAAGTAGCATAATACAAAATTAATATTCAGTCATAGGCTGCACTTTTATATATCATTAATGAACTATGAGAAAGGGAAATTGAGAAAACAATTTCATTTACAATTACATTAATACAAGATAAAATACCTAGGAATAAATTTAACCAAGGAGATGAAAGACCTGTTTTTGGAAAATTGTAAGACATTGAAGAGAAAAACTGAAGAAGATTCAAATATGTGAGGGCATCTACTATGCTAATGCATAGAAAGAATTAACATCATAAAATGTCCATACTAAAAATAATTTACAGTGTCAATTCAATGTTTATCATAATATCAATGGCATTTTTCACAGAAATAAAACAAATAATTCATAAATGTATATTGAACAATTGAAGACCTAAATAACCATGGCAATTTTGAGAAATAAAAACAAAGTTGGAGGTATTAATATTTTATTACGTGATATTAATAGATATGACAAGGCTAGAGTAGCCAGAACAGCAAGGAACTGGCATAAAGACAGACACATAAATAAATAAAATAGAATAGAGGGCCCAAAGTAAACCCACACCAATATGGTCACTTAATTTATTACAAAGGAGGCAAAAATACACAATAGGGTAATGAAAAAACTGGGCAGATTTAAGAATAATTATAGACCACCTTATTACTCTGTATACAAGAATAAAATCAAAATGGATTAAAACTTAAATGTAAAGCCTAAAACCAAACAAAGCCCTAAAAGAAAATATAGGCAATAAACTCTCAAACATTGCTCTTAGTAATATTTTTAATAATATTTCTTTTTGGTCACAGAAAATTAAATATAAAATAAAGAAATTGGACTATATTGAACTTAAATTTTATTTCACAGCAAAGGAAACCATAAAAAATGAAAGAATAATGTACTGATTGAAAGAAGATATTCACCAATGATACATGAGATGTCACAAATTTAGAAAATGTTCGTGCAATTCAACAGCAAATTAACAAAGCATTCAATTAACAAATGGTCAGAGGAATTGAATAGAAATTTCTCCAAAGAATATATACAGATAGCAAATAGACATATGGGAAATGGTCAATTTAGTTGATATTCAGAAAAATGAAAATTGAAACCACAATGCGATACTCCCTTACACCTGTCAGAATGGCTGTCATCAATAAATCAACAGACATGTTGGCAAAGATGTGGAGAAAACAGAGCACTTATGCGTTGTTGGTGCAATTTCAAATCAATACAGCTATGATAAAAATGGTTTGGATAATTTTTGAAATTAACTCAAAATAGATTAAAGACATCCACATGAGATAGGAAACAATACCCTGTATAAAAGAAAATATCAATACTAAACTCATAGACGTCAGTCTCAAAGGGGACTTCATGAACCTGACCTCAAAGGCAAGGAAAGTAAAAGCAAAAATAAATGAATGGGACTATATCAAACTAAAAAGCTTTTGCACAGCAAAAGGTACCATCAACAAAGCAAAGAAAGAGCCAACCTAATAGGAGAAAATGTTAGCAAACAATCCATCTGATAATAGATTAATATATAGAATACATAAAAAGGTAGTATGACTAAACATCAAAAAATCAAACAGCCCAATTAAAAATTGGGCAGAGAGTCTGTACAGACACTTTACTCATGAAGACAAACAAATGGCCAACAAACATATTAAAAAATTCTCCACCTCATTAGCTATTAGGGAAATGCAAATCAAAACCACAATGTGATACCCTAATGCAAACAGTTATTATAAACAAAGCAAGGAATCACAAGTACTGAAGACGGTTTGGAGAAAAGAACCCCTGCGCACTGCTGGTGGGGCTGAGACAGTGTGGAGGTTCCTCAGGAATTTGGGAATAGAGTTATCATATAACCTAGCAATTCCCGTTCTGAGTATCCACCAAAAAATTTGAAAACCTTAGTCTATAAAGACTTGTGTATCCCATTGTTTATCACAGCACTCTTTTCAGTGACCAAGTCATGGAAACAACCAAAGTTCCCTTTGATAGGTGACTGATTAGAGAAGCTGTGGTTCAAGTACACATTGGAATAATACTCAGCTATAAGAAAAGATGAAATATTGCCATCTACACCAAAATAGATGGACATTAAGATCATCATGCTAAGTGAAATAAGCCAAACAGAAAAAAACCAAGAACCAAATGACTTTATTCATATATGGAATATAAAACTGAAAGCGACAAAGAAATAAAAACCCACGGACACAGTCAATAGTTTATTGGTTACCTGAGGGAAAGGGGGAAGCCAATGGGAGATGAGGAAAGGAGAGTCAAATTTATGGTGTGGAAATAGGACTGACTGAATGGTGAATGCATAATGCAACACATAGACAATGAACTGTAGAAATATATACCTGGAACCTATGTAAATTTTCCTAACAAATGTCACCCCAATAAGTTTAACAATAAAAAATGAATTTTATTTAAAGAAAGATCTGTGGTTTGCTTAGGAATGGGAGAGATTGATCAAAGGACTATTAAGAAGCACAAGGGAACTTTTGAGGGTTTTACATGTGTTCCTTATGTTGACTGTGGTGATGCTTTCACAGGTATATACCCCTATGTAAAAACTTATCTAACTACACTTTAAATAGGTACAGTTTATTGTATGTTTATCATACCACAATAAAGCTTTTTTAAAAAATGGTTTGAAGGGTCTTCAAAAACTTAAAGTAAAACTCCTTTATGACTGAGCAATTTCATTTTTGCATAGGTATACAGAGAAATTTAAAACACTAATATGAAAAACTATACCCACATTCATGTTTACTGCAGTAATATTTACAATAGCAAGATATGGAAACAACTAAAATGCCCATGAATAGAACATTAGATAAAAAAGGGTTTACAAATATACAATAGAATATTACTCTGCTGTGAAACAAATAAAATCTTATCATTTTTGACAATATCGGTAGACCTAAAGGATTTCATGCTAAGAAAAACAATTTAGGAAGTGAAAGACAAATGTCATGTGATCTCACCTATATGTTAAATATAAAAAACAAAAGAAACAAAGTGATGAAACAGAAAGAGGGTCATAGATACAATGAACATTCTGATGGTTGCTAGATTGGGGGCAGGGTTATGCAACTGGGTGAAAAACATGAAGATTTAAGAAATACAAACTTTCACTTACAAAATAGTCATGGGGATGTAAAGTAAAGCACAGAAAATACAGTCAATAATGTGGTAATAACTGTGTATAGAGTTGGGTGGGTTCTATACTTCATAATTGGTGGGATCACTTCATAAATTATATAAAGGTCTAACCATTATAGTGTACAACTGAAACTAATGAAAAATAATATTGACTGTTAACCATAATTGAAAAAAATATATAGTCTAACATAAGCACAAAAAATTGCACAATTAATAAATATATATTGGTACATATTTAGAGTGATCATACCATGTTAGCAGAACCTAAATTAAAATAAAATACATTGGTAATGTATTAGCCCCTTCTATGTCACCTTTTAATCATTATCACATCCATCTCAGTAGTCATTACAAGGACTTATATAGGTATTGGTGAATTATACACACTTTTGTACTTTTCTGAAATTAAACAATACATTGTATAGTTTTGTGTGTGACTTATTTTACTCAAAATTATTTATGAGTGTCATGTATATTATTACAAGAGGTTTGTACATTTTTGTTGCTGTATAGTATTTTTTCTGTTACATTTCCACAATTTATTTCTTGATTTTACTCTTTTGAATATTTGAATTTTTTTCATTTTTGAGTTATGTTGAACAATACTTATGCGAACATTTTTGTATTATGTTTTATAAAATGAGCTAGAATTGTAGTGTAGTAATGCATATATGAGGGCTCTCTGGAAAAAATCCAGCCATAAATGCCTCTATTTTTTATATTACATGACTGAATACTTTCTGGACAGCCATCATATATATTTAGCTTTACTAGATCCTATCAGTTTTCTAAAGTGGAAGTAAAAATGTAAATTACTACATTAATATATAAAAATTCTAGCTGTTCCACCTCCCTGTAAGAATTTATTTTTCATCATTTCCACTTTAACTATTAAATTGATTGTATAGTAATATAGTGTTTTTAGTTTTGTGAGACTTATGAAGAATGGCATTTTTTCATAAGTTAATTGGCCATTTGATAATGTACTTTTGTGAATTGTCTGTTTAATTGTATTATCTACTTTTTTATTGAGCTGTTTGCCTCTCTTGTTGATTTGTAGAAGTTATTTACATATTTTGCATATGAATCCTTTCTCAAATATATAAATTGCGAAAGTAATTACTCTGGTGCTTGACTTAGCATTCTCTTAAATGTCTCTTTTAATAAATATAAGTTCAAATTTTTTGTTTCACTTTTTTATGTTTTCTTGATGAAATTCTTATGTAACCTTTTCATGCTTCACATTTGGTAACACGATCCATATATAATTGATTTATGTATCTGACAGGTTGGAAGAAAAATAAAAATTTTTCCATATGAGTAGTAAAGTTTGTTGAAAATTTTTATCTTCTTCATATTTTACTGCAGGTATCCATATATATGTGGTCCTGTTTCTGGACTCACTATTCTTCCACTATTCTATATCAATAATATCAAACTGCCATAATTATTGTAGCAAAACTATAATAAAAATTATTATAGCATTACAATAATATGTGTGTATGTATACACATATACATATATAATGTCAGACAATGAATTTCATGAACTCATCCTAGAAAATGTGTTACATATCTCATTGCTGAATATCACTATGATCACTTTTGAAGTTCTTCCCTTGAAAATTTATGCTCTAATGCCAGAACCAAGTTCACCTTTTAAAGCAATTTTGAAACTCTTTTTCTGGAATAGACATCAGAGTTGTCATTGTACAAAATATTAAAATTAAGTTCACAAATTTGCCACCATGCACTTAGGATGGCAGCACTGTACAATCAACTTGAAAAGGTGTCATAACCTCTTTATGTTGGTGTTTCACAATTGTGTTTGTGTCGACATGTGGTGGTATATTGCTGAGTGATGTTCATTATTGTTGTTGCATATTTTTGTGTGCTTTAGTGAGCTTCAGTTAGAGAAATAAACTAACATTAAATTTCTTGTTAACTTAGTAAGAGTCAAAGAGAAATCAGACATGTAAGTCCAAGTTTATGGAGATAATGCCATGAAGAAAATGGCAGTATACAAATAGATTAAATATGTTACTGGGGGGAGAGAAAGCACCACTGATGAAGAGAGGTCAGTCAGAGCAGTGAGTAATGGGCAAAACTAATGAAAACATTGCAAATATTAGTCGAATTGTCAAAATTGCCAGCTGACTTTGAGAAGTATAGCATACCAAGTAAACTTTGATAGAAAAACAGTTAGGAATATCTTAATGGAAAATTTTTGTATGAGAAAGGTGTGTACAAAAATAATCCTGAAGGAGCTAATGAATGAATAAAGACAAAGGTGAGTCAAAGTTTGCGAAGACCTTTTGGAGAGGCAAGATGATGTTTTGAGCTGTATTATCACTAGTGATGAAACATGGGTGTACCAATATGACCCTGAAGCAAAGCATAAAAGTGCACAATGGAAATAAGCTGACTCTCCATGATCAGAAATGATTCATCAGTCCAAATCAAGAGTTGAAACAATGTTGCTAAGTTTTTTTTCATATCAGAGGGATTGTTCATTATGAATTTGTTGTGTGAAAATGTTGTGTGAAAAAGTTAGACAAAAAGAATCTGAACTTTTAACAAACAACTCATGGCTCTTTCATCAAGACAAGCACCATTTCACACCCCACTATCTGTGAGGTAGTTTTTAGCCAGTGAACAAATAACTGTATTAGAACACCCTCCTTATTCACTGGATCTGGACCCCAATGATTTTTTCTCCACCTGAAAATAAAGAAAATATTAAAAGGAAGACATTTTGATGACATTCAAGACATCAAGGGTAATACAATCACAGCTCTGGTGGCCATTCCAGAAAAAGAGTTCCAAAATTACTTTGAAGGGTGAACTAGGTGCTGGCATCAGTGTGTAGCTTTCCAAGGGGATTAATTCAAAGATGACCATTGTGATATTTAGCATTGAGGTATGTACTACTGTTTCTAAAATGAGTTCATGAACGTGTCAGACCACACGTGTGTGTGTGTGTGTGTGTGTGTGTGTGTGTATGTGTGTTTGTAGTGATGTAACTCCGCTAGCTTTGCTTCTTTTATTTGAGTACTTTGACTATTTTTGTCTCTTATTATTTTTTGTAGATTTATAATTAGATTATCAATGTCCCCCCAAAGTAAAATTTCTCAGATTGTTATTTGAATTCATTAATTACATCAGTTGGTGGACAAATAAAATCATTATTATAGTGTATCTTTCTACATATTAAAAGATAAATTTCTCTACTTATTTGGGTGTTCAATTATTCTTTCAAAAATGTTTTCTAATTTTTATTTTAACAGTCTTGCCCATATTTTATGATTTTTACTGTAGGGAAATGATATTTCTGATATTGCTTAAAATGATTCATTTATTTTAAATTTTATTTTTCATTTGTAGCTTTCATGTGAATAAGTGTTGTTTTTAAAATACTAACCTTTTATTAAGAAATTTTGCTGAACAACCTTAATATTAATTGTAAATTATTTTGGATTGTCTACATATGGTAAACAAAATTAATTCTATAAATAGAAATGCTTTATTTATTTCATTTTAAATTTTGTGCCTTTTTATTTCCTTGCTTAATAGCATAGACTAAGATCTGCAGTACAATGTTTAATAGAAATGGTAATAGGTTACATCAATACATAGTTCCTATTATTAGAATTGAGTTAAATTATTCATCACTCAATTTAATGATTGCTTTAATATTTAGTGTAAATTTTTTTAGATTCAAGTAAGTTATTTTCAATCTCTATTGTGATAATTCTTTTTATAAATAAGGGCAGACTTTTATCAAATTTGTTGTGTTCTCTTTATATTACCATAGTGTTATTTTCTCCTTTTTTGTTAATACAAAAGTTATAATTATTGTTATATATTAAATGATTATTATTTTTTAATTT
Organism: Lyroderma lyra; assembly: GCA_004026885.1. Lineage (NCBI taxonomy): Eukaryota > Metazoa > Chordata > Mammalia > Chiroptera > Megadermatidae > Lyroderma > Lyroderma lyra. The sequence continues at coordinate 12,028 of PVJL010015855.1, forward strand.
TAAATCAATATTGCACTCTTGGGATATAACTCACTTGGTTAAAATGTATTATACTTTTGCACTTCTTAGGATTTAATTTGCTAGTATTTTGTTCAGAACTTTTTTACCAATGGCTAAAAATGGTTTACATATATGGTCTACCGGAGATAGGTTTTAAATACATAAAGTGTTTTTTAATATAAAAAGATGTAAAGAGGTGTACTGTGCAAGAATAATCAATTAATGAAATCATTATTATAGTGTATCTTTCTATATATTAACAGATAAATTTCTCTACTTGAAGACAAAAAATGTTTTTAAGGACAAAAAAATGCAAGAGGACCTATTTCCCTACCAGATGTAATAGTTTTAACCATAATTTACCTACCAACATAAATCCAAAATATAAGAAGTAGAAGGTGAAATAATTTAAGTAGAAATAGACAATTAAATAATAACAGTAAGGCACATATATATCTCACTTTGATACATAAATAAGATTGCTAGAAAAAACTGGGAGACTTGATCAATACTATAAATGAACTACTCCCAGTAGACATCTGTCAAACACTCTATCCAATAGCAGCAGAATAAATATTCTTCTCAAATGAAGATTAAATATTCTCCAAGATGGATGTGAAGCCATAAAATGAGTCAAATCAATTTAAAATGATTTAAATAATATAAAATTTGTTCTCTGACTATAATTGAACACTGACTTAATGTATTAAGTAGGATTATAAGAGAATACTATGAACAATTATATTTTAACAACTTTGTTAACTATATAAAATGAAAGCATGTCTAGGACAGAAGCTACTAAAATAAACTGAAGGAGAAAATGTGAGAGAAAAACATTAAGAGAATCAGACAATCAGTATAGGTGGGCCAATACCTAATAGAAATCCAAAAACAGAGAATAGGTAACATAAAGGAGAGAAAATAATGAAAGTAGTAACAAAATTTTCTAAAGTTAAAGAGGTCAAGTCTAGATTTTAAGGGTGATTTGTGTACCCAGCACAATAAATGAAACAAATGAATACTTGCAAAAACACAAACAAATAAAAAGAGCTAAACCTAAGTGGATCCCTTTGAAAGTTTGGAAGCCAAAGATAAGAAGTTTCCAGAGAACAATATACAAGACAAGAAAGCAAAAAGATGACTCACATAAAAAGCAGTACTCAGACCAGCATCTGACTTTACATCAGCAACATTGAAAAAAATGCCTCTCATATTCTGGTGTAAAATGGTTTTCAATCTATAATTCTTCAAGACAAACGATTAAGCCAAAGGTAGGGGATAATAACAAAGGTGGACAAACAAATATAAAAATTAACTTTCTACCTTTGCTTTCTTATAATAGTTCTTAACTCTATAATTTAGCAAAACAAGTAGAATGAGGAAAAAATATACATGATTCATATGGATTAATTTCTTTTAGTCTAAATGGATTTTTTTGCTAATATCTATATTGACTCTTGGCCAATGTTATGAAATGTAATAAGTAATGATAAATGATGCTTTGTAACCATGAATCCATGAGTTGCTTTAGTAGCAGGGGATAACATTTTGTCAGCATTGTTTATTAATAATAATTGTATTGATGATTTGCAATGTTAATGAGGCTTGAGAAATTTTAATAATTAAAGCTAATTATATAGCTAGTATGTACTTACATAACCAGCTTACCATATAAGATTTCACAATGAATAGACTTTGGGTTTCCTTGTACCAAAACACTTTGTATGTATAGTGGTAATTATTTGTGTTCTGGAGACAAAATACATCCTTAAATGATCAAATGGTTAAAAGAAAATAAGTCAGTACCTGATATCTTTGGACATTTCTTAGTGTATGACCTAATGCTGATGCTGTATCATATACTTTGCTTGTTATGGAGATCTTTTTGAAATATAAACAGTGTGACTCCTACAAGTCCTTTCAGCAATTGAAAACTAAGGGTGATTTAGGTATAACTATTGCAATATGAGATTTAGAAGACAATGATTATAATCTTACTTTTACTTCTTCAGGCAATATTTATGTAGATGTGTGGCAGACCTTGCGTGCAACCAGTAAAGCTTGAAACAACTGGTTTAATTTTTTGGAAGGCAAAGAAGCTTAAATAACAAGTTAGTGAGTGCACTAACTTTCTTATAGATGCTTTGACAAAATACCAGAAATATAATAGCTTAAAATGACACAAATATAGTATATTATAATTCTGTAGTTTAGAAGTGTGAAGTAAATATCACTGGGCCAAGATGAAAGTGTCAAAGGGCTGTATTCATATTCAGAAGCTCCAAAGAATAACTTAATTTATAGCCTTTTCTAACTGGTAGAGGCTTCTCACATTCTTTAGATTATAGTCCATTTTTTCATTTTCAAAACCAGTAATGACTGGATGAGTCTTTATCAGATTGAATCAATCTGATGATGACTTCTCAGCTGCCTTATAGTTTCATTTTTAAGGACACTTTTGATTACATTGAATCTTACAGACTAGGATAATCTCCCTATCTCAAAATCTGCAGATTAGTAACCTTAATTTTATTACCATATATTTTACCCATATTAAATTTAAGAGATGACATCTATGTGTTACTTTTTGAAGTCAGATTGAATGATGGTATTAATGTGTAGTATAATGTTTTCTCTTTTTTTAAAATTAATTTTTATTGTTAGACTTATTGGGGTGACATCTGTTAGCAAGGATTACATAGGTTTCAGGCATACAACTCTACAGTGCATTGTCAACTTGATGTATAATAAGTTCACCAACTAATGTGACTTCTCTTAGAACACATTAATAAAATTAATGCTAACATCACTGTATGATAGGCAGGAAAGTAAAAAATGGCAGAAGTACGATTGTCATTTGAGCAGTACATGACCATTTGCCAAGAAAATGAGTAAGATAAAGAGGTGTGGTTTAGTTTCCCCCACATTTTCCTAATTTAACACACCTTAACTTCTACCCTTCAGGGACCCTAAAAGATGTGGTATACTGTAGAAAACTGGCCACACTGGCCATACTTTGGAAAAACATTGAAATGGCATGTGCAGAGATACAAGTGCACACTTCGGTCATTGTTGCTTAAACAGTAGTTCACCATAATCAAAAGTGTCTGGACCCTGATGGTAATGACTTTGAGCACCTCTTGTAATTGCAGAAGTCAAACATGACATGTACTGATGTTTACTTATTGGTATATATTAAGTATAACAATTTCAATACAGCTTATTTTTCTTTCTTAAAATGTGTATACATTTTTGGCACCCTCTGTATAAAACTATATGTATATGCATATATATATACAATAATTTCACATCTGAGGGCATACAGCAAATGAAGAAAAAATAATCAAAGACCTGAAGATAGACTATAGAGAATATACAATCAGAAAATTAATAAGAAAACAGAATTTAAAAAAAAACATGGTCTCAGAGAAAAGTAGGACACATATGCATAATGAAACTGCCATAAGGAAAAGAGAAGATGAGAAAAAGGCAGGAAGAATATTTGAAAAATTAATGACTTAAAACATAACTAATTTGATGAAAATATTTTATATATACATCCAATCCATAAAAAAAACCTCAAACTCAAACACAAAGCAATCCACACCTGAATACATCATAGTTAACATGTTGAGAGAAAAAGGCAAAGAGAATATCTTGAAAAAAGCATGAGAAGCACAATTCATAAAATACCAAGGAACCTAGTAAGTTTAATAGCTGAAGTCTCATCAGCAACAATAGAGGCCAGAAATCAGTGGAGTGACACTTAAAAACTGCTGGAAAAAAATATCAAACAGAATACTGTATTCAGCAAATTACCTTTCAAGAATAAAATTAAAATTATGGCATTGTCAAGTAAATAAAATCTGATTAAGTCATCCATTAGTGTATCTGCTTTATCTAAATCACTAAAGAAAATTTTTTAGTAAAAATAAGCTAAATGACAATGTGATCCAAATCCAAAAAAATGGCACCAGTAATGTTAACCACATAGAAAAATATTATAGCATAAGTTCATATTTATTCTCTTTTCTTCCCTTAACTGATTTTAAATAATTGATTAAAACTATAGATAATCATTGTATTGTGGGCTTAAAACACATATAACTAAAATTTATTTGACAATAACAACACAAAAGTAGCAGATGGAAGAAAACAATATTGGAGTAAATAGAATGATATTAAATTATAACCCAAGTCAATGGAAAGAAATAAAGGGCATTAGAAATTATAAATAAAAATGGAAATAAAAGGAGTGAAATCAGCATGATATAAAGGTAAGAGTTTTTCTACTGCCATTTCTTAAAGAACATTAATTTGTATATTAATTAATAAATTTGAGTACATTTGTAGGAGTCTGAAAGTCCAGCATAGAAGTTTCAGCACAGCACCAGAGTAAAAAAATCTGAGAATGATGCACTTAGGAAGCTAAGAACAGTTTTATTTTACCCTCAACAGCTCCCTTTCAAGGTGATATGGCTCAGCGCCAAGATTTTTGTGATTTTTACCAGGGGGGTAAAGTGACAGCATAGTGAGAAACTGAATGCCTTCCTAATCTGTACGAAATGCTGCCAAAGCTGTCTACTTTTTTTTTAGTCAACTCAAAATACTTAGGTCATCTGCACAACTGAGGGGATGAGAGAGACTGGGAACATAGCAGCAAGGGTTTATAACTCATCAAGGAGACAAGTAGCCTACAAATTGCCTCATGTACTCCATCAAAAAGCCTACCCACACGCAACCAGGGATATGCCACCTACAGAACCCTCCAACCAGCACCTTCATGCTCCATGCACTTCACCCACACATAACCTTTTAACCACCTCCCTGCACATGGACCTGTTGGTGTCAAGTGCAAGCCTTTGCATATAGCTAATGAGCATGTGCAGAAAGCCTGCTCAATTCTGAAGGATTATGAGATAGCACAAACACTTGAGCATTTGTGAACACCACCCTAGAAAAAGCAAGTGAGAAGTTCTCAGTACCTGTACTAGCTTTTTGAGATCAAGAGAAGTTAAATTATTTTAATAAGGAACAAGAAATGTGGAGTTACACGTCTATAAAAAAAAAGTTCTGCAAAAGCCTCAGAATCCATAGCAGGGCTGATTGGTGACTGTATTTCTCGAAGTAAATCAGTAAAGACTGAGGGGAAGTGACTGCTTTTTCAAATGTGAAAACACCAATGCAAGACTTTAAGGAAAATAACAAATTCAAGGTAACATAATACAACCAAAGGAATACAATAAAATTTCAGTAACAGACGCTAAATAAATGAAGATATACACATTGCCAAAAATTAACTTAATTGTTTTAATGTATCTGTTTTAAAGAACTACAAGATAATACAAATAAACCTTTGAAGAAGTGCTTCTAAATTAATATGGAAATTCAAGAGCCTCTGAAGAGTCCAATTAATTTTTATTTTTCTAGCTATTATTTCTGTATAATATTACATAAGTTTCAGGTGATCATCATTATAATTTAGTATCTGTATATATTATAACATTCTAATTACCTAAAGTTTCAATCCATCGCCATAATACAGGGTCTTACAATTAAGTTCACACACTTGCCACTATGCACTTATGCTGGCAGCACTGTACAAACAACTCAGTAAGGTTTCATAACCTTGGCAGATCTGTGTGTCACAGCCGTGTTCATGTGGACTTGTGGTGGTGTCTTGCTGAGTGGTGTTCATTACAGTTACATGTTTTTGTGTATCATCAAAACAATGTCAAAGCTTGAATTAAAGCAATGAACAAACATTACTTTTTTTGCTAAATTTGGCAAGAGTAATCAGAGACATGTTAATCCAAGTTTATGTAAATAATGTCATGAAGAAAATGGCAGTGTACAAATGGATTAAATGTTTTCCTGAGGGGAGAGAAAGCATCGCTGATGAAAAGAGGTCAGGGCAGCCAGTAATGAGCAGAACTGACAAAAACATCACAAATATTTGTTGAAGTGTGTGTGAATTTGTAATAAAATCATAAAGTAAGTCCAAGCATTACTTCTGTTAAAACCTGTGGTGACAGTGGGTATCCTTGTCTTCTTGATCTTCAAAGAAATATTTTAGCATTTCTCCATTGAGTAAGATGTTATCTGTGGGTTTATCCCATATAACCTTCATTATGTTGAGATATGTTTTTTCTATTTTTACTTTGCTCAGAGTTTCTATCATAAATGGCTTCTGTATTTTGTCAAAAACTTTATTTGCATATATTGATATGACCATATAATTTTTATTTTTCATTTTGTTTATGTGGTGTATCATGTTAATTAATTTACCTATATTGAATCCACCCTGCATTCCAGAAATGAATTTCATCTGATCATAGTGTATTATGTTTTTAATGTATTTCTGAATTCAATTTGCTGATATTTTTTATAATTTTGCATACATGTTAATAAGGATATTGGCCTATAGTTTTTGTTTGTTCATTTTGTTTTGTATTGTATTGTGTTTTTGATAGTGTCTTTGTGTGTTTTGAAATCAGGGTATTTGTGGCCACATAAAATGAGTTTGGGAGCTTGCCTTCTTGGATTTTTTAGAATAGTTTGAATTGAATTGGTTTTAATTCTTCTTTGAATGTTATAAAATTCCCCTGTGAAGCCATGTGGTCCAGGACTTTTGCTTGTTGGGAGCTGATTCAATTTTGTTGTTAATAATTATTCTGTTTAAATTTTCTGGGTTTTGTTTATTCAGCTTTAGAACTTTGTATTTTTCTAAGAATCTATGCATTTATTTTATATTTTAAATTCATTGGCTATAGCTGCTTATAGTGTTTTCTTATATATTTTTATATTTCTGTGGTGTCTGTTGTCACTTCTTCTCTTTCATTTCTTATTTTATTTATTTTGATCCTCTCTATTTTTTCTTGAGGATTCTGGTTAAAGGTTTGTTGATTTATTTTATCTTTTCAAGAAAAAAAATACAGCTCTTGGTTTCATTGATCTTTTGTATTGATTTTTAGTCTCAATTTAATTTAATTTTGTTCTGATTTTTATTGTTTCCTTCCTCGTACTTACTTTGGGTTTTTTGTTGTTGTTGTCATTTTTCCAATTCTTTTAATTGTAAACTTAAGCTGTTTGTTTGAGATTTTTCTTCTTTCTTTAGTTGGCTTGCATTGCTATAAATTTTTCTCTTAGGACTGCTTCAGCTGTGTGTCATTAATTTTGGTTTGTTGTATTTTCATTTTCATTTGTCTCAAGGTACCCTTTGATTTTTTTCTTAATTTCATTGTTGACCCACTCATTGTTTAATACCATATTATTTAGCCTTTATATCTTTGTGTGTTTTTCAGCTTTCTTTTTTGTAAATGATTTCTAGTTTCATGCTATTGTTTTCAGAGAAGATGCTGGATATGATTTATATTTTCATAAATGTTTTGAGTCTTGTTTTACAACCTAAAATTTGTTCTATCTTGAAAAATGTTCCATGTGCATTTGAAAATAATGTATATTCTGCTACTTTGGGATAAAATGCTCTAAAAATATTAATTATATCCATGTGGTCTAGTTTTTCAATTTGTGCAACTATTTTCATGTTGATTTTTTCTCTGGAAGATCTCTCCATTCATGTCAGTGGGGTGTTAAAATCATCTACTATTATTGTTATTTTTTTATGTCTGCCTTTATGTCAGTCAATATTTGTTTTATGTATTTAGGTGCTCCTGTGGTGGCTGCATAAATATTTATTAGAGTGATGCCATTTTGTTTGATTGATCTCTGTATAACTATGTAATCTCCTACTTTGTCTCTTCTTATAGTCTTTGTTTTAAATTCTTCTATATATGATATAAGTATTGCTACAGCAGCTTTTTTCTCATTTCCATTTGCATGAAACATTTTGTTCCTATTCTTTTACTTTTAGTTTATATTTGTGTTTCCTTTTGATGTGAGTCTCTTGTAGAAAGTATATGCCTAGTTCTTATTTTCTTATTCATTCAGCTACCCTACATCTCTTCATTGGAAGAGTTAGTCCATTCACATTTAAAGTAATTATTAATAAGTACATAGTTATTACCATGTTATTATTCATGTTATTGTCCTTATTTTGTTTCCTTTTTATTATTCTTTCTTTTATTGAAAGAAGTGTTTTTGCGATTTCTTGTAACACTTGCCTGGTAGTAGTAAATTCCTTCAGCTTATTTTTTCTGGGAAGCTTTTTATCTCTCCTTCCATTTTAAATAATAGCTTTGCTGTGTAGAGCAGTCTTGGTTGTAAGCCTTTTTTTAAGTTACTTGACTATTTCCTGCCACTCTCATTTGGTCTGCAAAATTTCTGTTGAGAAATTCACAAATAGCCTATGGGAGCTGCCTTGTAGGTTAATAGTGATCTTTCTCTTGCTGCTATTAGGATTCTCTTTTTGTCTTTTACCTTTGCCATTTAAATTATGATGTATCTTCTGATAAGTCTTTTTGAGTTCATCTTGATTGGGACTCTCTGCACTTACTGGGCTTGTGTGTCTCTCTTCTTTACCACGTTAGAGAAGTTTTCAGTCATTTTTTTCAAATAAGATCTTGATCCCTTTCTTTCTCTCTTTTCAATAATATTAAACACTTTATAAATTTTCATGTAATTTTTTAACAGAGGCCATGCTAATATTCTCTGTATCATTCCAATTTTAGTATATGTGCTGCTGAAGTGAGCACTATATATACAAAATATTGTTTCTCCAGTCATCTGTGGATGGACACTTAGGCTGTTTTCATATCCCAACTACTGTAGATAATGCTGCAAAGAAAATAAAGGTGCGTACTCATATATCTTTTCAAATTAGTGTTTTAATATTCTTTGGATAAATAACCATAATTCAAATGATAGTTTTATTCATAGTTTGTTGAGAAATTTCCATCCTTTTTTTTTCATAGTCTCTGAATAATTTACAATTTCATCAACAGTATATGAGGGTTTCCTTTCCTATATCTTTTCTCCAACATCTGTAATTTCTTGTCTTTTGGATGATAGTCATTCCATCAGATGTGAGGTGATATCTCATTGTGGTTTTAGTTTGTACTTCCTTAATAATTATTGATGTTGAATACATTTTCATATGCTTATTTGCCATCCATTAGTCATACTTGGAAAAATGACTATTCAGATCTTCCACTTACTTTTAATCAAGGTGTTTGTTATTTGTTGTAATTGTTTCGTGTTTTGTGAGTTCTTTTTACATTTTGGATATTAAACTTTCATCTGAAATATTGTTGCTATTATTTTCTCCCAATCAGTTGGTTGCCTTTCTGTTTCGGTGATTATTTTCTTTGCTGTGCAGAAGGGTTTTAGTTTGATGTAGCTCCGCTTATTTATTTTTGGTTTTGTTTTCCTGACAGTGAAGTCAAGTTCACAAAATCCTATCTAAGACTGATGTCTAAAAGCTTACGGCCTATGTTTTCTTTTATGTATTTTATGGTTTCAGGTCTTGCATTCAAGTCTTTAATTCATTTTGACTTATTTTTTGTGTATGGTGTAAGATAGGGACCTAGATTTATTTATTTATTTTTTGCATGTGGTTGCCCAGATTACCCAACACAATTTATTAAGAAGAATTTTGCGGGAGGAGACAAGATGGCGACTGGAGAGGAGGTTCCTAAAGCCTCCCCAAGAAAACACAATTGAATGGCCGTCCAAAAGCCAAGAAAGAGGACCCTGAGTGACAAACCGGCTGTTGAGAAATCCACAAATCGCAAGTAAACACATGAAGGCTGGCGAGAAGGTGGAGAGTCGTGGAGAGGGATGGGAGCAGAGACGGACCACGCGGGATGCGATCCCTGGTGACTATTTGGAGCTGCGCAGTTTGGGGGAGGGGAGAGAGACTGGGGAGCTGGGGACAGAAGGAGTTTGGGTGCCAGCCTCTGGAACTTTTGAGCGGTAGAAGGGCTGAGGGAGGACTTTGAACTGCAAAGATAACAGCCCAGCTCTAAGCCCACTGGAGACCTACACAGGGCTGCAGTTCCTGTTCCCAGCCTGCTGCAAAGGCGACCCTGCTGTCTCAGGCCAGGCCCACAGCTTTGGACTTATGGAGCGGGCACTGCCTCGTGCACCCCAGAGTTCTGAAAGCAGTGTGATCCTTTAGACAGCCAGGTACTGAATTAGGGCTGGGAAGAAAGACTGATATGATTTGCTAGCATTCACCCTAGTTAGCAAAAACAAACCTGGAAACAGCTTCCTCAGCAAAGGGCAGAAGGCAGAGGCACCTTTGGAATAACTTTTTTTGGCCTCTCCCCAGGATATATGCGCATAACCTCCAAACACAGTAGGAGATCAGAAACAAGAAACAAACAGCCCCCTCTCCCCCAAAACTTGACCCCCAATGCCACCTAGTGTCTGCCCTACAGCAAGACACCACAAAAGTAATAATCTGGGCACTGAACATAAAGCCCTCATGTCAAAGAGGAAGAATCCAGCGGACAGGATGAATCACTTAAAAACTAAAACTCCTCAGAAAGAACATGAAATTTACCCAGAAGATAGCCAGTTACACTTGGAAGGGTCTCATTTAAGTGATGGAGAATTTAAAGCAGCCATTCTAAAGACTGTGAGAGAAATGAAAACCTATTGGCAGAACACAAGAGCTGACATAAATAATATAAAAAAGATATGAAATACATAAAAAAGGAACTCTGTGAACAAAAAGAACAATTTCACAAAGAAATTCAAAACATAAGAAAGATTGAGATGGAAATACGAGAAATAAATAATACCATAAAAGAAGTGAGAAATGAAATAACTGCCATAGGAAACAGGACCAACCAGATGGAGGAAAGAATTAGTGATATTGAAGACCAGAACATGGAAACAGCTCA
>PVJL010015856.1:7936-22937 GCA_004026885.1 Lyroderma lyra
AAGACAAGGAATAACAAGTGCTGGAGAGGATGTGGAGAAAAAGGAACTCTGGTACACTGCTGGTGGGAGTGCAAACTGGTACAACCACTGTGGAAGGCAGTGTGGAGGTTCCTCAGAAAATTGGGAATGGAGCTACCATTTGACCCAGCAATCCCCCTTCTGGGGATCTACCCAAAGAACTTGAAAACCTTTGTCCACACTTATGTACCCCAATGTTCATTGCAGTGCTGTTCACAGTGCCCAAAACATGGAAACAACAAAAGTGCCCTGCGACAGACGACTGGGTAAAGAAGCTGTGGTACATATACACAATGGAATATTACTCAGCTGTAAGAAAATATGAAATATTGCCATTTGCGACAAAATGGATGGACCTGGAGATCATCATGCTAAGTGAAATAAACCAGACAGAAAAAACAAAGAACTGTATAACTTCACTCATATGCAGAATATAAAACTGAAAGCAAAGAAAAAAAGAAATGAACAAACAAATAACCCATGGACACAATCAATAGTTTAATGTTTATTTGGGGATGAGTGGGTTAGGGAGGGGAGAAAGGGGAGGGGGTGGGAGAGGAAGTGGGGAAGCTAAATATAAGGTGATGGAAAGAGAAGTCACATTAGGTGGTGAACGTATTATACATCAAGTTGACAATGCACTGTAGAATTCTATGCCTGAAACCTATTTAATCCTTGCTAACAGATGTCATCCCAATTAAAAAAAATAAGTAGAGGCTTCACACCCTTCGAGGTTGGTTTGTGTTATTTGAGACTTGGTCTCTGTTCTCCGTTCTTTTTTTCATAGCTGTGCTTGGAGATGATGTGGCATTCCCAACCCAGAGAAGCTGCATGGACCCCGTTAAACTTGATGTCATTGTTAGGGGTTTGCAGTTTGACCTGACAGGCTCTCCAGAGCTCTGTGCAAAGTGTGCCATTGCAGAAAGTTGGCTAAAGTTAGTGTGTCCTTCTTCCACTCACTCCCCCAGATGAATGTACACAGCCTCAGATGGCTTCCTTTTACTTTCCTTGTAAGTTTTTTCACCACCAAAGGTCACAGTCTCTGATAGGAGATTGGAGAGAGAAGACTATAAAAGGTTAGTTGAGCTGGGTGGATGGTGCAGGGTAGAGTGTTTATAGCAAGGCTATGGGTCAGGAGTTGTGTGTACACAGTTGTTCCAGAAAAATATTGCTGTACAAGAGAAAAGAAAATATGGATAAGGCACCAGTGCAAACAGGACCCTGCTGACTGAATTGTCTACACTTTTGCCATTAATTCTAGCTGCGATTTTTTTGGATAAAAATAAATTTTATAATAATATATAGGCCATTTTATTATTGTAAGTGGAATTTATTTTAATTTTGTGGGTATTGGGGTACATTAACATAATCACATACTAGTTATTTATGGTAGCAATAGTCATAATTTTAGTAACATCAATTGTTTAATTTTCAGAATGATATTATATGCATCAGGTTACATAACATAGAATTTATCTTTTTAAAAAGATGTGAAATGGTTCTTAAAATTTCTGGACTTAATGTGTTATGGTAATTTATATTAGAAACACCAGTATCTCATTAGTTTGTAAATATGGTCATATTTGTTCCTCTTGAAGATTGTTAAGTATGCCGAGAACAAGGTGCTTGAGGCAAAGTCTGGGTTTAACAAAATTTTATTAAAAGCATCTGGGTGCAGATGGCCTGAGTCCAAAAAGAGCTTCTGCACCTAGATTATTGTAGCAAGGGTTTTTATAGGCAGGAAAGAAGGCCATTTCTGAAGGAGTGATACTGCTGTACTGGGCAAATCATCATGTTGGTGGAGCAGTTTCATGTTTTTATTTCACTGGGTCTAGCAGTTCCCAGAAAGGTGTTACTTTTCTTTAAAGAATTGTTACTTTTATCCAGATCTTAGGAAGCAACTAAATTTCCAGGGGTGAGAGGGCTTAGCAGCTTTCACACCTTATATTTTCATACTCTTGGTTATGTAAAATAAAGGGAAAAAAGGCAGCGAGCGATGGGTCAGGAAATAGGACATCAATTCTTTCCAGCTGCTTCCTGCTGAGAGTGGGTGTGGAGTTAGAATTTATGTAGGGCACTAAGGAAGGGGTTGATAATGGGGTCTGGTTTTTTGTGGTAAGAAAATTAGTCCAGGGAGTTCCCTGATGGTGTAGCTGCTTAATGCTCGATTCCCAGCCGGGGAGCTGCCCACATACCAAAAAGCAATAAATAAATAAATAAATAAATAAATAAATAAAACTGCTTTAAAAAAGAAAAAAGGAAAATTAGTCCATTCTGATGATTTGTCAGCACCTGGATCTGATTCTGCAAGAAAAACATGAATATCAGAAATAGAATGTCTAAATAATAATAAAAAAATCATAAGTGCCAGGAAAGCAGGAGAAAGAAGTGAAAGAAACCATGAATTAGTAGCTCATGAAAATGGCTAGGATTTTTTAGGTTTGAGGCACGTTTTAATATTTCTGATATTTTCTTGGATTTGTCCTAAATTATTAACATAGAAATAACATTTCTCCTTTAAGTAGAGACTAATTCCCCCTTCAGCAGCAATTAGGAGATCTAACCTACAGAAACCTTAGAGGACTGGTGCAGGTTTGAGCTCTGTTCAGCTTCTTCCTGCAGCCTAGTAGCCTTGTTCTGCCTCTTGAAACAGGTGAGAGGAGTGCCAGTTTCAGGAGCTTTTCTTTCCATTGCTGCATCTGGAATCCACAGAGACCTCAATTCTCTGGTAAGTTGAGAGATCTCTTTTCTTTCCTGGGTTCCTCTGAATCATCTCTCATGATTCTCTGCTCTCAGCCCTCCAAAGTCCTAGAGCTAGGCTGAAGAATCCCTATGCCTTTGGCCTTCATCTCTGACTGGGTTGGGGACACTCAACTGATTCAAGAGTCCTCTCCTTTGGTCTTTCTCTTTTGAGGTAGGGACACAACTTCAATTGAGAGTGACCTCTCAGTATGTAGGGACTCTCACTTACTACTCTTTGGGCCATTAAAATATCTCAATCTGCTCCCCCTAAAAATACCCATTTGGGTTGCCTTCTGTATGAACTTAGCTACTGAGGTCTGTGTGAAGACCACTGGACCAAGCACTTTGTCTTTTATTGTAACATAGCATGGCCACAATATAAACTGGACAATGGCTCACACTGGCCACAGAATGGCACTTTTGATTAGGACATTCTCATGGACCTCGGCAATTTCCGTCAATGGAACATAAAGTGGTCTGAAGTTTCCCATATCCAGGACCTTTTTGCACTTCACACAGGACCCTCCCTCTGTCAGTCTTGCTTCACCTATCATATTTTCTTGTTGCACTCTAAACTTCCAGACTCAGAGCTCAAACAGGTGCCTTCTAAACCTCTTTCACTGGATTACATGTCAGAAAGCCGCATGCCTTCTCCCACCTCTTTTGATTTTGATCCTGTGAGCCATTGTCTTTACTCACCACATGATTCTCAGAACCCTCCTGAACCCTCAGCCTTCAAGGCCTCTACTCACCCTGATTTTACTTCTCCTGGTTCTCAATATCCATCCACCCGTGCTTTGCCACTTGCTCCTGTGCTCCTCTTTAAAAAGGTGGGTGGTGCTGAGTCCATAGTTTTAGTTCACATTCCCTTCTCTCTTTTTGATTTTTTTCTGATTGAAAAGCACTTTGGGTCCTACTCTACTGATCCCACTGCTTATGCTAAGAAATTTAAATATCTCACTCAATCCTATGATCTTACCTGGCATGATCTTTAAATTATTCTGTCTTCTACTCTTAACCATGAGGCAAGAGAGAGAGAGAGAATTTGGGTCAGTGCTCAAGCTTATGCTGATAAGCTACATAGAGAAAATCAGGCCAACCCTATGGAAGCAACAGCCATTTTCTTAAGGACCCAAGATGGAATTACCAGGTTGAGGCCATGGGTCCTAGATGCATGATCCATATGATCACCTGCATTATAACAGGCGTTCATATGGCAACACTTAAAGCTGTCAATTTTGAAAAGCTAAAGGAGATCACCAAAGGTCCTGATGAGAAGCCAACTCTATTTCTCTCTAGGGTAATGAAAGCCCTCCAAAAATATACTATCAGAAATCCCAACTTCCAAAAGAGACTTATTCTTCTCCACATATATTTTATTTCTCAATCGGCACCTGATATTCTGCATAAGATAAAGGAGGGCCCTCAGACCCCAGAGGAAGACACTTTAAACCTTGCTTTTCAAGGTTTTTAACAATCAAAATGAGGAACAGAAATTACAGAGACGAAGAAATGATCAGGCCAAATATCAGATGCTTGCTGCTGACATTAACAAGCCCTCCAGGTGACAGGATCCTAAGACTACAAAGAGACTGAGGGCTTTCCCATTTCCTTGTTTAAAATGTGGCAATACTGGCCATTGGGCAAATAAATGCCCACACTCACACCCTCCTCTGGGACCATGCCCACTCTGTAAGCAGCATGGACATTGTAAGGCGGAATGTAGTCTGCCCTCTCAAGGCAGGATTCCATCGTGTTCTTAGAGGTCTTCAGAGTCTCTGGACTTTTTCCTGCTAACACTGCTCAGCCTTGCTGCTGAAGACTGACAGTTTTTGGGTTCAACAGCCCCCACACCTATCAATCCATCAGAGCCTCTGGTAAACTTGATAATAGCAGGTAAGACAATATCCTTTCTTTTAGACATGGGGACCATTTCTTTGACCTTACCTGAATACGCAGGTACAACCTGTTCCTCTCAGATCTCTCTTGTAAAGTTGATGGAGTAGTATTCCAACCACTAGCTACTCCACTTCTCACTAGTTACTAACAAAACATGCTGTCACCTACTCTTTCCTGGTACTCCCTGCCTGCCCCACTCTGCTGATTGGATGACATATCTTGCCCAAATTTTGAGCCATTGCTACTCTACTAGGTCTGTGAGCACAGACAATTTCTTTCTTACTTCTCTTCTCTGAACTCTTTCAGGCTCCAATGTCTGTAGAGGTCTCTTTTTGTCTTTTGCCTATTAAGGTGAATTCTATTTTTTTTTCTTTTTGGTATGTGGGTAGTTCCCTGACTGGGAATCAAACCTAGGCCACAGCGCTGACAGTACCAGTGCCGAAGCCTTAAGCCACTACACCATCAGGGAACTCCCTAAGGTTAATTCTATAGTCTGGGATACTTGTACTCCCTCTATAGTTAGCCATCACTCTCCTGTTAAGATCCAGGTCAAGAATACCTCTTATTACCCTTGCCAACAATATCCTATTCTTTGAAGGGGGAAAAAAAGGTCTTCAACCTAGCATAACTCTTCTTTTCTCTCAATGTCTCCTTCGACACATGAGTTCCCCCATGAAACACATCCTCCCTGTTAAAAAAGATGCCAGACCTATCAGCTAGTCCAAGATCTTTGCTTAATTAATCAGGTTGTATTTCCAATACACCCAGTAGTTCCTAACTCACACACCACACACTCATACCATCTCATATTATTCACCTCACCCTCTTAGAGCTAAAAGACATAATTTTCATAATTCCTTTATGTGCTAATTTAGAAGACCTATTCACCTTTATCTGGACTAATCCAAACATTTCTACCTCTCAACTGCTCACATAAACTCTTTTACCACAGGGCTTTCAGGGCAGTCCTCGTTTTTTCAGCCAGGATTTATTTGCCAACCTGAGAGAGCTTGACTTATCACCCAGTACTATACTATATAATATGTAGATGATTTGTTAAATTATAATTTCTCACACAAGATAACCAAGCAACCCAAGTTTCAAATCCCCAACTTTCTTGCTGAGGAAGAGTACTGGATACTCCCTAAAAATGCTTAAATATTTCAACATGAGGTGACATACCTAGGACTTTCTATTTTCCCAAGAAGTCCATTACTTCTGATTGCAAGATTCTCATTTTCTTCTTACAGCCTCCCAGGACTAGACAGAAAATAGGGGCAATCCATATATAATAATGTAGTGTTATAACACAGCTCAAGAGTTGGAAGAAACCTTCCAACAATATAACATAGTAGAACACAGCTTCACTCTATCACAGTTTGGAAATTAGGGCATAATAAGCGCTTTTAAGAACACAATACATCTCATTCGAAAGGAGAAAAATCACAGAATAACAGAACATAATAAGTGCTTTAACGAGCAAATAATCTCATTTAAAAATTTTCACTATACTGTAGATGTACAAGATTTGACAGCAGAATTTTAAATTTAATTAGAATTTTAAATTCATTTTGTTAGTGCAATATTAAGTACATACATTTCAAAACGTTGTGTTTCTTTTTATTACATTTTACATAAGTGGAAATTGCTTTAATTAATATATGTTTCCCATAAAGATATAATTATATGTTTTTTTCTTTTTAATTTTTGGAACCTAACACCCTTTTTTATACTACTTGTCTGTTTCCTATAACATGGATATGCATAACACAGCATTTTTAGGAACCTAACAACCATATTATATAGAGGTTTCCTGTACTCTCTTTTCTTTGGTTCACTATGTATTTTTGCATCTGGATGCCAAATTTTAGCATTTTAGCTCATCCTATCAGTCAACAAAGAGGTACCTTACTGAACCTCTAGACCCCTTTCTTAAACTCAATTCCTCCTTTCAGCGGCTTCAAAAGGCCCTTAATTATGCTCCAGCTGTCACCTTATTGATATTAATTGCTCCTTTGAACTTGATACTGACAAAAGAAAGGATAAGGCCTTAGCATTGTTAGGACAGAGAGTTGGACTATCCATACATGCTGATGCTTATCTATCCAAACAGCTAGACTCCATTGTTTTTGGCTGGGCTGCCATCTTGCAGGCCTTTGCTGCAGTGGCTTTCTTTTTTTAATGAAGGAGAGCCACAAACTTACTGTTGGCCATAAAATTGCTATGTATTTTCCCCCAACTTTGTCAGACCTTCTCAACCACAAGGCTCTACAGTACCTCTTCTCAGTCAGAAGTCAACTATTACACCTCCTCTTTATTGAATCACCCCCCTCCCCCATTAGACTACAAAGGTGCTTCTCTCTCAACCCAGCCTTTCTTTTACCTTGTCCAGGCTAATCTCTCACCCATTCATGTACTGCGATCTTAGAGTTCAGAAGACCCCATTTCCCAAACATCACCTACCAACCCCTTACCACTGCAAAACACATTGGGTTTATATATGCTAGCTCCTTTTTACATGAGGAGAAAAGTCACACATACTATTCTGTTGTTTTCTGTCATTATGTTGTTGAATCTCACTCACTCCCAATTGGCATTGAAAGACCCCCGAAATGGGGAGACCCTCACTCCAGTCTCGGGACAGCGCGACACCCAAGAACTCACGAGAGACCGATCTTGATGCAAACAGCAAGAGGTTTATTCAGGAACCAGTGAACTGGGGCCGACTCATATCCCACGCAGGGGTAGAGGAGTTCGACCCCCAGCAAAAGGGGTAAGGGGTTTATAAAGGCAAAAACCACAAGCACCTGGCAGCAACTGATAATATTTGGTAATCTAGCAAGTTTGTATAGCGAGTTCAAGGAACTATTTCCTGGAACAAAGGGAGTAGTTGTCTGGAGGGGGAGGTTGCCATCTGTGCTGTGGTCAGCACATTCGGGCTGTCTCAAGGTCTTGTCTAGGGTCTAAAATTTTCCACTTTAACCCTTCAGCATGACATCTCAAAAGGCTGGACTCATTGTCTTAAACGAGCCCTCACTTTGGTAATTAATCTTGAGGTAAATGTATACATTGGTTTGAAATGTGCCTTTCATATAATACATACCCACACCTCTATCTGGCAAAAACAACTTGAGGATCACCCATAACTAATGGATCTCTAATTCACAGATCCAAAGTGGCCCAGAGGCCTAAGCCAGCAGCTGTTATACATTGCAGAATGTATAAGACAGAAGAGGACAATGTCAGTCAGGGCAATAACTTTGTAAACAGGAAAGTCAGGGCTGCAGCATTTCACCTGGCCCTGGTCTACCAGCTGCTCTTATTTCCTGCCCTGGAGGTAACTTATGCTTCAGATGAGCGGCTTGTCTCTCTTAACATTAGGGGCTAAATCTGAAGGCCCCTTGTTGCTTTTATGAAAATGATATGTCCTGCCCAAGGATAAAATTTATCCCATCATTAAATCTATTGACAACTCCTTTCACATAGGACATAAGCCTTTAACACACCTCTAAAACCTCATATCTTTTGCTTCAGTCTCTCCTCTTACCTACAAAATATTACTCACGGACTGTCCTATTTGCTACTCTGTCTCTCCCTAGAGAAAGACACATCCACCTCCTTGCCCACCACACCAGGCTAAGGAACATGTATCCATTGGCAAGTTGATTTTACTCATATGTCCTCAATAAAAAAACAAAAAACAAGCAAAAAAACCTCCCCAAAACCCACACATTAAATATTTGCTTACTCTTGCATGTACCTTCACAGGGTGGGTAGA
Organism: Lyroderma lyra; assembly: GCA_004026885.1. Classification (NCBI taxonomy): domain Eukaryota; kingdom Metazoa; phylum Chordata; class Mammalia; order Chiroptera; family Megadermatidae; genus Lyroderma; species Lyroderma lyra. The sequence goes on from PVJL010015856.1 coordinate 16,374, forward strand.
AGCATTCTCCACCATCTCAGAAAAATCTTCTGCAGTAGTTGAGCCTTTAATCCAAGACATTATCCCTAAATTTCTGGTACAAATTTCCTTACAATCAGACAACAAACATATTTCTGTTTCTCAGGTAACTCTACCAGTAATATGTTCCTTTGGTTTGAAATGGAACTTCCACCTATCCTATTGACCCTAATCCTCTAGAAAGGTAGAAAAGATAAATTCTATTCTAAAATCCCACCTTACACAACTTCCATTAGAATTTAAGGAGCCTTGGACATCCCTCTTACCTATCTTTCTAATGCTTATTAAGACTAAACCTATGGTGCCTATCTTCCTAAGTCCCTTTGAACTCATGAACTAATGTATAGAAGGCCATTTCTCTTAGGTGGCTTCTAATTTTCCACAAACCTCTTTAGCAACTATCTTCCTACTCTCATCAGCTATTTCAAGAATTTGTAGACAAGATCCTTCCGCAGCCTTACCATACCATTGCCCCTCTCATGTTTATCCAGACAGGGAGCTGGACGCTTCTTAAGAACTACCATCTTTCAAAAACTTTTCAGGCACTACAACTTAAATAGCAAGAATTCTATCTCCTCCTTCTAATCACTCCTACAGCAGCAAAACCATAGGGAGTGCAACCATAGATTCACCTATCATACCTTAAATTATATAATCTGAAATCTTCAAAACCTTGTTTGACTCTCTCACTCAAGTACAGGTAACAGGCTTTTGAACCCCCTGCTTTTCACTTGATCTGCATCCCAGAAGAGGACACACCCAACTTGATAATGACACCAGATAAGTAACTGCTCACTTTCTTGCCCCAACTGCTCTACCTTCCCTGCTAATACGCCTTCCCCTCTGCCAGGCCCAGCTGCCCCTCTACACACTCAAATACTGGCAGCTTTAGCTAGCTCCCCTTCATTTCTGTTGCAGGCCATCTCTCACCATCTGTGGGATTACTACCTTCAGAGTGATTTTGACTACCCCTAGTACCAGATGACATAGTGCTTCCTCCAGACCCCTGACCCCTCCACTTAGCCATTATGCCTCCCCTACTGTACTTAGGAAGTGTATTTTACATCCTTGGGTATATTATCTTATCTTTATAAAATTCCATCTATAATACATGAATTAACCAATAGAACAGCAGCTGTTCTCCATTTCAATTCCACCTGCTGGCTTTTTTTCTCTTCCCATAGCTGGGAAAATATAAAGCCACACCCTTGGCAAAAATTGGGCAATGTCTACCAATCTTGTACAACATACTCTCTATGCTGGGATTCAGGGTGTACTAGCAAGACAAACTCTTCAGAGAAATGAACGCTACACAATGAGCATCACCAAAACTCATTTTACCTAATACCAACTTTTGTCCTCAGGAATCCTTTACATTCACCTTGTCAACAACAACACCGAACATTTTCATTTATGCATCATCAGCAGCTCTTCTGGAGCAACTTCAACTGGCTGGGTCAGACTTGAGCCATTATTTTGGGCCAGGCACCTCCTCAGAGCACCAGCTGTCTCCCCACAACTTTTGGGCAGGAGGACGTGGGAAGGGGAGTGAGGAGAGCTTTTAGCTCAGGTGTCAGGACATCATCTCATGTCCAGGTATTCATAGATCTCTGTCCCCAGACAGCCACCTATGTCCCCAGACCCACTCATCATCAGTGTTGTGAGTGACACTGAACAAGGGCTTAGGGGCCAACACACATGTAGAAGCCAATGCTATAGCACTGGGTTTTGAGAAAAGAAAAGGCTTTTAGTGCAAAGTTCAGTGGCAAGGAGACAGGAGGCAACACTTGAAAGTTGCCTTTCCCACAGAGGGTTTTGGGGATTTATGTAAGGGAAGAAACAGGGGAAGTTATGCATAATTTATAAAGTTACATTGTTGGAAGTTAATGAAAGCCTAGTGTGCAAACACTTGGGAATAATTTTTCATGCACTACATGTTTGAATTGGGGTGGTGGGGGGAGAGGATGGTATGTAGTTCAAGATGGATTTTGACCTGGTGTCACTGAAAGATTATTCCTGGGTAAATTCCTTCTTTAATGTGAATGTCTGTCTGTCTACATGATTTGCAGAATTATTATGCTCTCTGAAAAGCAACTTAGTATCATTTTAGAAAAAGGACAAGGCCAGTTTAGATTGTTTCTATGGCTACAACTCAGGACAAGGCACTTAAACACTTAAATTTTACTGTCATGAACCACAAAATATGAAACATAACCCCCTTTGACCACCTCTCAGGGTTGATGTGAGCATCACAAGAAACCACAGATTCACTCTACTATCTCAAGTAAAGTATTGAAGCCTTCAACATATTATTATTGAGGGGTCTGTTTATTCAATACTGTCAGTCTGCTTCTTGCATTTTGGAGATCTTGTTAACTGGAAAATGTTTATAATTATCTCCTTGAGAATTAAACTCTTTTACCACTATCAAATTGACCATATATGTCTCCAAAATAAAATTGTGATAAATTTTATTTGTCTTGTGTTAATGCTATTCTACTTCTCTTTTGATTACTATTTCTTGACACATATTTTTCAGTTTTTTATTTTTGATTCATTCATGTCTGAATTTAAAGTGTGACTCTTGGAGATAGTGTCTAGATAACCAGTTTTTATCCTTTCTGACAACATCTGCATCTTTTTAATTACATTTTACTTACACTATTATAGCGGTTCCAGATGCACGGCACAGTGATAAGCCATTTATATAACTTACTAAATCCTCATTCTGAAAAATCTGCTTCCCCTATGACACTATACATACTTATTACAATGTTGTTGACTATATGTCACATGCTGCATTTTATGTCCTGTAATTATTTTTTTACTGCATCTTTACTTCTTGATTTTTTCCAATTTTTTCCACCCATCTAGCTCTTCTCCCACCACCCCAATAAATCTAGCATCCATCTAACACCACACAGTTGCTGCAAACTTCTTGACCATATTCCCATGTTATACACTATATCTCCTTAATTATTGCTTTATAACCATCAAAATAAATTTCTCCATCCCTTTCCATCATTTCACCCACTCTCTCATCCCTCTAACATTCTTTGTAGTTCTGGTTTTGGGGTGGTGAGTTCACTTAGTTTGTTATCTGAGAAGCTCTTCACCTGTCCATCAATTTGATTTCTAGTTTTTCTAGATACATTATTCTTGGTTGTAGATCCTTGGTTTTTATCATGTTGAATATTTTTTGCCAATCCCTTCTGGTCTGTAAAGTTTCTGTTGAGAAATCAGCTGACAGTCAAATGGGTGACCCTTATAAGTTGCTACTTGCATTTCTCTTGTTTTTAGAATTTTTTCTTTAACTTTTGCCATTTTAATTATGATGTGTATCAGTGTGTTTCTGTTTGGGATCATCTTGTTTTTGGATTCTCTGTGCTTCCTGGACTTGTATGTCCATTTTCTTTGCCAGGTTAGGAAAATTTGCAGTCATTATTCCTTCAAATAAGATCCCTTGCTTTTCCTCTGTCCCTTCTAATCTTATGATTTGGATATTCTTACACTTAGTATTATTACAGAGGAACCTGAAGCCATTCTCATTTTTCTAGATTCTTGCATCTACTTGTTCTGAATTGGTGTTTCCTGCTGGCTTTTCCTGCAAATCACTGTTTTGTGCTTCTATTTTATCTAGTTTGATTACTTTTATTCTGTTCTTCATATATTAATGCTGTCATTATCTCTGTCTGGTCCTTTATAATGGTTGGTAAGTCCTCCTTAATGCTTGTCATCTCTCTGTTGAAGTTATCATTCATCTCCTTAAGCATTTTTATAATAATTGCTTTGAGCTCTGTTTCTTTGTTTTTTAATTCATCTTTATTGTTAGACTTATTGGGGTGACATCTGTTAGCAAGGATTACATAGGTTTCAGGCATACAATTCTACAGTGCATTGTCAACTTGATGTATAATAAGTTCACCACCTAATGTGACTTCTCTTTCCATCACCTTATATTTAGCTCCCCCCTCCTCTCCTACCCCCTCTGCTTTCTCCCCTCCCCTCCCCACTCATCCCCAAATAAACATTAAACTATTGATTGTGTCCATGGGTTATTTGTTTCTTCATTTCTTTTTTCTTTGTTTTCAGTTTTATATTCAGCATATGAGTGAAGTCATACAGTTCTCTGATGAGTCATCTGTCCCCATCTCTTTTTGTTGTTGTTGAGGCTTATTTTGAGCTCCTTTTCTCTGGTTTCTCATTTTGGCAGTCTCTCAGGACCCCTATTGTTCCCATTTCTTTGGCGTCTGCTGCTGCTACTGGGCAGACAGAGGTCTTTGGGGGAGAGACATTTGTGACTTGGTTTTCTTCCTTGGCCTCCAGGGGTTGCACAAGAAGTTTGGATGTGATTATGTCTTTCTGTTCTCAGTTTGCCCCATACACAAATTCTGCCAAGCCTTAGGGTCAGTCCTGTATGCTTGTCTTTCAGGTTGTGCTGGTTGCTGGGTGAGAAACATGTGCACAGCCCTCTCTTTCTATTTCCTGGCTGGAGCATTCATTCTGCAGCTTGCCCAGTTTTTCCCTCTCCTCTGGGAACCAGAGTGAGGTCCAGCCACTGTGTTTTGCAGATCAGTCTACCCTCCTGTGGGCCAAAGTGACATCTGCTTGTGTTATCTCAGGCCCCCATATTTGGGCCTCCTTTTCTCTGTCCTGTGGACAGGGTGAGATCTGGAGCACTCTCTTGCCACCTTCTTATTCATCCCTTCCCAAGAGGTAGAGTTCCAAGTGGGTACCCACACAGCTGCATCTCTGCAATTTCCCTTATATTTCTCTTTTGTTTAAATGTCTACCTGCCTGCAGTACCTTAATGTGTAAGTGGGTTTCTAGCTGTCGTTGTGCACTGTGCAGAGGGTCCTTGATTGAGTTATAGGTCTTTAGTTATAATCTCCGAAGGAGTTTTCCAGAGGTCCCTATCATGTCACCATTGTTTCACACTCCTCAATATCTGTAGCTTAAATGGAGTGTATAATCTACATACATTTAATTATCAATTAGGTAGCATTGAAATGTCATTTGTTTTCTCTATGTATAATACCTTCTTGTTCTAATATTTCTCCATTACTCTTTTTTTTCCTATGGATTGCTAAGGTAAAATTCAACAATGTGTCTATTTTATACACGAAAGTGCATCTGGATTTAACAACCATGCATAAGGGACAGTGTTGCATAGTGGTTTTCACATTTTGTTGTGAAACAGATTTTGATATAAGCCCTGTCGTGCCATTCATCTGGCTATTATTATATACCATTCTTATAAGCTACTTTGTCTAAACATCTTTAAAATAGAAATTATAACATATACCTCATGGGTTGATGAAAGAATTGTGTCCTGGAAATAATAAAATTTTAGAGACTTAAACGACTAGAGAGAGAGCAGTAATCCTACAGTTGGATATTTGTTTGGTGAAACAGATCATGCTACACAGGTGGGTTCTAATTAGACTCATGACAGGAAACTGTGACAGTTACCATCTGGGACAAAAATGTAACCTCCGGAATTATAACATTAAATTTTGATGAAGCATTTTATAGTGTAAATGATTTCATTAAAGCTTTTTTTTCTGGACTTCCTCCACATTATCTTCTAGCTGAAATGTATTGTACTTTCAAGCTGTGTGTCTATTATTACACAGATGGGAACAGAAAGATATAGATTAGAAAAAAAAGTCTCTTAAAATTAGATTGAACTCTGCTTAACCTACTTTATTTATGCCTATTGATTACATCTTGATTTATAATAGTGCAAGAAAATAAAAATAGGACATGCTTTGGTAATGCCAAGATAAACTAAATTTATATCAGACAACCCTACATTATTATAGGACCACATACCTTATGCATGCTGCAATATGTAGTCTTTGTTCACGCTTCAACAGGGGTTAAAAAATTCATTTGCTAGATAATTTTACAGTCCAATTAAATTTGTTTTTACGACTAGGATTGTGTAATCAACTACCCCATCAAAGAGTAACTTGCCAACTCAACTTTCTCTGTATTTCAACATTAAAGTATAATATGTATTAGCTAATCACATGCTCAAGAGAAGTCAATCTGTACCTTCATTTTTGTGTTCTGTGCTTAGTTTAATTTTTCAGAAAATTTAATATTTAACATTTGTTATTCAGCCAGATCTACTAGTTAGTCTCTAAAATTTACAAAGCATCAACATTAATCTTCAAATGTATTTGGATATCACCACACAAACCAGAATTAACCTGAGATTGCAAAGATTTTATCAAGCAGTTTTATATTTTTAGCTTGTATATTTAGATTATGGTTTATTTTCTTTTTTTTTTTTTTCTCTCTTTTTTTAAAATTTTTTTTAAATTCATTTTTATTGTTACACTTATTGGGGTGACATCTGTTAGCAAGGATTACATAGGTTTCAGGCATACAATTCTACAGTGCATTGTCAACTTGTTGTATAATAAGTTCATTCTTTTTGCTGTACATTCTCTGGATTGAAATCTCTTTATAGCAGATATGACAGAACACCCCCAAGAGCTCATTCAACCATGTGTATATCTTCCACTGGAGTATGAA
>PVJL010015857.1:0-22802 GCA_004026885.1 Lyroderma lyra
ATCTCTATTCATTTTTAATGTATCACTGTGAATTTCCCTCTTAGTACTGACTTGGCTGCATCACATATGTTTTATTATGTGTGTTTTCAATTTTGTTTGTCTCTAGATATTTTTAAATTTCCCTCTTGATTTATTTATTGACTTATTGGTTGTCCAAGCATATGTTCTTTAATTTCCATATGTTTGTAAATTTTTTAGTTTTTCTCTAGTTTGATTTCTAGTTTCATTCCATTGTGGTCAAAAGTGATACATGATATGATCTCAGTTTTCTTAAATATATTAAGACTTGGTTTGTGACCTAACATGATCTATTCTGGAGAATATTCTATGTATGCTTGAGAAGAATATGAATTATTCTGATGTTGAGTAGAATGCTCTGTTAGGTACATTTTCTCTATAGTGTTGCTCAAGTATTGTTTGTTTATGGAGCTTTTGTGTGCATATTTTATCCATTATTGAAAGTGGATTATTGAAATATCCTACTATCATTATATTGCTGTCTATTTCTTCCTGCAGTTCTTCAATATTTTCTTTATACACACACATACACAGATACATATATATTTATTCTGATGTGTGCATTATATTTATATCATTGTGTGAATTTACTGTTTTATCATTACATAGTGTCCTTCTTTATCTCTTGTGACAGTTTTTTATTTAAAATCTATACTTTTGACTAGAAGTACGGCCACTCTACACTCTTGATTACCATTTGTATGAATTTTTTTTTTTCAATCCTTTTATTTTCAGCCTCTGTATGTCCCTAAATCTAAAGAAAGCTTATAGTAGACAGTACATACTTAGGTTATGTTTTTTTATCCAGTTAGTCACACTATGTGGTTTGATTGCAGAATTCAATTCATTTATATTTAAATTAATTATTGATAGGGAAAGACTCACTATTGCCATTTTGTTCATTGTGTTCTGTCTTACAGCACTTTTATACTTGTTCTTTTGCTATCCTTCTTTGTGTTTTATTGATATTGTTTTGTAGTGATGTTTGTTTATTCCTTTCTAATTTTCTTTTGCTTACCTTTTATAGGTATTTTTCTGTAGTTATCATACAGGTCATATAAAAACATCTTTTAGAATAGTTGTCTATTTAAGTTGATAACAACTTAAATCTTCAACATTAACCATACAGTTTTACTTCACCCCCACCCCACATAATTTTTTTAATGGTACCAAATATATCGTGTTTTTACATTCTGTATTATATTTATTTATAGTTATATTTTATTATATCTCTATATTTTAACTTTTATACAAAAATTAAAAGTGATTTACCCACCATTGTTACAGAACTACAGTATTCTATATATGTCTATAAATTTACCAGAGAGATTAATATTTTCATATGCTTCAATGCTGTTCTTTTGCATCTTCTTTTTGTTTGTTTGTTTTAATTGAACACTCTTTATCATTTCATATAAGGCAAGTCCACTGGGATAAACTCCCTCAGTTTTTATTTACCTGGGAAAGTCTTTATCTCTTCATAATTTTGCTAAATTTAGTATTCTTGGTAGGAGATATATATATATATATATATATATATATATATATATATATATATATATATATATATTTACACTTTGACTATATCATCCTGTATCATCCTGTTTCCTTTTAGCATGTAAGATTTCTGCTCAGAAATTTGTTTATAGTCTTGTGGGGTTCTCTTGTTTTTTGACAAGTCACAAAAGTGGTTCTTACTGCCTTTAAAACCCTCAGTCTTTGACTTTTGATAATTTGATTATACTATATCTTAATGTGAAATTTTATTAGATTGCTTCTATTTGAATCCATATCTTCCTGAGCCTGGATTTTCATTTTTTTTTCCCAGATTATGAAAGGTTTTGGTGATTATTTCTTTAAATAAGCTTTTTGTCCTTTTCATTTTTTGTCCTCTTTCTAGGACATAATGTGCATATTGGTCTGCTCGATAGTATCCTATTAGTCTCTTAGGCTTTCTTCACTCTTTTTCATTTCTTTTTGCTCCTCTGACTGGATAATTTCAAATGAATTGTATTCAGGTTCTCTGATACTTTCTTCTGCTTGATTAAATCTGTTGTTAAACTTTTCAAGTGAGTAAGTTCTTTAATTCAGTTATTGATTTTTCAGCTCCAAAATTTCTGTTTGGTCACTTAAAAACACACTTTCTATCTCTTTGTTGAAATTGAAATTTTGTTAATTCATCGTGTTCCTCAAGTCATTATGCCTCTGAATGATAGCAAAAAAAATTTTTGCAGATACATCACATTCTTCCTTTCTTTAGGGTTGGTTTCTATAGATCTGTTTTGTTGCTTTGGGACTTTTTTCCTTGTTTCTTCATGTTTTGTGTATCTTTTTATTGGTACCCATACATTTGAAAGAAAAATGAACTTCACCTCATGCAGTTTATTGACTAATTTCATACAGAGAAAGATCTTCACCAATCATCCCAGCTAGAGATTCTGGGTGCCTCTCAAAACTTTTATGTGGATGTGCATTTTCCGAACTTGTGTTTTATATTCCTAATTGGAGAAGTTTTCCAGGTTTCTGTTTGTTGGTTGGTTTTTATTGTATTTATTTATTTATTTAATTTTAGCTCTTTTGCTCCTTCTGGTGTCTGTCTGCTGTGTTGGAAGTCATCTGAAGTAGTGCCATTTGCCCAGTTATTTAATGTTCTCAGAAGCCCGAGGTATCTAGTATATGTCACTTCTCATCCATGCTCAGAGACAGGCTGGACAAAAACCAGTCCATCAGACAGCTTCCTGAAAAGCTGGAATATTGGACACATGATCCACTCTTCTCTTTCCTCCCTGAGAGAGAAGCATCAAGCTATATCAGCTCTGTTTGTTGTACTTCAGATTCTCTGGAACAAAAGGAAGATGCCCAACTCGATTTTTTTTTTTTCCAGTGGCTTCCAGGCATCTAGAATACACAGGATCCTGCTACTGCTCAGAGGCAGAATTCAATTCATTAATCAGTCACCCTGGTAGCTGGAACATTAGACATTTACTCCACTCTTCCCTTCTCCTCATGAGGTGGAGACTGCTGAGCTGTATTGGCCTTTGTTTGCTATACCATGTGTCCTCTGGAGCAGCAGAATGCCACCCAGTTCCTTTTGTTAGCAGCTGCCCCTGGGCATCTAGATTATGCCAGGTCCCTTCAGTGCTCTGAGACAGAATTTAGTCTCACAAGCGGCCATTACTTCGGAAAAGTAAAAAACATTGGACATATGGTCCAATCCTCTTTCTCTTTCCTCAGGGAGAAGCCAAGGAACTGACAGTCACCTCCCAATTTAGTGGGACTATGATGATAGGAGGGATTATGGTACCAAGGTACAATTTATTTTCCTCCTGGCTTCAATGCAGCTCATTTCACACTCAGCTAGTGTACATGTAGAAGTCTTTTAACTACTTTCTAGGTTAACCACAAAAGGAACTGTTTTATTTACTCTTGTGGAATTAGTGTTTCCAGGAGAAGGTGAGTCGGAGGCTTCCTATTCTGTCATTTTGCTGCCATTACCCTGGAATGCAGACTTTGCACTGACATTCTAAGATACTTTTATTCTCCTCTTGCTATATATTACTTTCTCCTTATTTCCAAAAAAATGAGAAATGGCTTTAAAAATTCACATATCACTAGAGTATTAAAAAATAGTGTTGACTCTGGTTTAAAAACACAGTCTGTCAACTACAAGCAAATTAATTCTCTAGTTAACAAAAAATCAGTATTTCAGAAAATGTTCAAGTATTTTTGATACGTAGATTGAAAAATCTTCCAACAGCACTTTATGTTGCATGATGAAGTAAACCTTGTCAACAATATTTCTAGAGTTTAATGGGGGTGGGGTTCTTTAAATATTTGCCAATAAAAGTCAGAATCATAGCTTTAAAATACAATTTACACAATACTCTTCAAACTACTTTCATGTCCCAAAAGGAATTTCAATATAATAAATATTAACTTGTACAATTTTGTTGACAAATGAAAATGTTTAAATAGTTATAAAAGATAATTTCTTGAAGTTTTAAATATTATAAAACAGCTGTTTTTTTTTAATTTCCTTTCAAGGTATCTTTTGTCATATATTATAGCAATTTGATATTCTCATTATCTTTTTAAAAATATAAAGACAAACTCTAACAATTGAAAAGATTTTATTCCTCGTTTTCCTGAACTTATATTTCTTTTTCATACTTCTCACAAAATTTTAACCTAAAATAGATGTATGTGTTATAATTGAAATCTTCACCACTTTAACATCCTTCTTGAAAAAAAAAAAATGTATAAGCACATTTTTTTTTTTGTCATTTTGTCTCATATAAGGCTGTAAGTGTTCATTTTCTTCTTTTATATTGGGTCACCATGACAATTATTGCTACTGCATAGTTGATAAAAACTTTTATCTTAAGAATACTTTTTATAATTATAAGTAAAACATTTTTAGTATGAATGTATTTCTTAACCAGAAAGAGCTATTTTCTCATTTATTTTATGCATTTATCCCTGTTTATTTCATATTTAAATTAGCAGAATTAATGAAGAATTTTATTGTTTTCCTTGGTGTAAACATGAAGAAAATTTCTTTACATGGTAAATACATTTATTGGAAAGATATTTTCTATAACACTGTGACTGAATTTTAAAAATTCCTACATAAGTATATATCAAAAATCTCTATAGTGATTACTTACCAAAAATTAATTTAAATGTTCTATCAGTTAAAACCTCCCTTAGACCCTCCTCCACTTTTGTTGAAAGTAATTGGAAACCAAAAGAGCAGCAAAAAGATGTGACACTCAATTACTGAAATAATTCCATTTTTCTAATACTTTCTCCTTTGAAGGTGTCTCAAGGGCCTTCCCATCATGTAGTGTCCCATGGTAAAATTAGGATGAGGCAGAGAATTCTTCTTTTTTGTAAACAAATGCAAAAGATTATTGAAAAAGAAAGAATAGGACAAGAGAAACTGATTGGCAATTCGTACACTAAGATGCATGTCTACATGGAAAATCAGTCGACTTCCATATGGAAATGAGCTCAGAGAACACTAATAGGCAGGTCACAAAATCTTCCTAGAAACAGATGGATGTCTATACTACAAAACCTTTCTATGCTACTTTTCCCTGGAAGGTATATAAGATGAAATTTTAACTTGGTCATTACAAATAACCTTTGTAAAGGACATACAAAATGTCCCAATTCAAATATGTAACTTGATGTGGAATTCTGCAAAAAATAACTGATTACAAACTGTTTGCTAAGTAACTGAATTCAGTCATTTCTAAATAAGTTTTTAGATTTTATGCCAGAGGACCTCTATCAAAAATGTCAATTTAAATTTTGGATAACTGACCTTGAATAATTCTTTCTAGTGGTAGTCAGAGAGTAGGGCCATTTAGCTTTTAAGGATAGCTCTATTTTGTGACACTAAAATCATAACCACATATGAAAGATCATTTTTTTGTTCTCTACAGCTAGAGAGGCTTGAACATAGCTGATATAAAATTATTTATTCAACAAATATATATTGAGGATGTACTATTCTGTGGATACTGTTCTTGGCACTTGGAAATAGTTGCGAATAAATCGAAGTCTCTGTTTAAAAGTGAGACACATTTCAATAGGGGAGAGAAAGACAATAGAAAAGCAATGGTATATAATATATTGACAGGTAGTGATGAGTACAATAAGGAAGAAAGAAAAAGAGCAGGGTGAGGGGATAGAGAAGTGAAAGAAGAGGGTCTATTTTAAATGAGTGGCCGAGAAGGCTTCTCAGTGGAGGAGATATTTTAGTCAATAGTGCTGAAGTTGACAAGATATGTTTTATAGTACATTTAAGAAAGCTTATTTTGGGCTTTGAACTTCGTTCACCAGCCATACCTATTAATATTTGGACATTGGGGAATGCTACTTTAGCCTAAACATCCGTTCTTTGAAATACTATTGTCCTAAGAGGAAGCACTGTGCAATTATTTAGATTTTCTCTCAATAGATTGCCCTATCACAGACATACATATAAGGTCAGACAATTAATTTTGGGAACTCATCCTAGAAAAAATGCTATGTACTTCATTGCTGAATATCACTACAGACATCTTTGAAGTACTCCCCATGGGAAGCTATGCAGCAATGTCAGCACCTAGTCAACTCTTCAGAGCAAGTTTGGAATTCTTTTTCAGCAATAGTCATCAGAGCTGTTGTCATTGTTCCATTACTCAGTTGTTTGTACAGTGCTGCCAACAAAAGTGCATGGTGGCAAGTTCGTGTACTTAATTGTCAGATTTGGGGTATGACAACAGCTCTGATGGCCATTCCAGAAAAAGAGTTCCAAAATCGCTTTGAAGGGTGGACTAGGAGCTGGCATCAGTGCACAGCTTCCCAAGGGGAGTACTTCAAAGGTGACTGTAGTGATGTTCAGCAATGAGGTATGTAGCACTTTTTCTAGGATGAGTTTGCAAAATTAAATTTCCAATCTTGTATATGCGAGATGACATTTAGATGTCCTTAAATGAAGTTCTAGCTATTCTTTAACTCATTTATGACATCATTTCAGTACTTGCCAAAGTGTAGTATGGGTGGGGTAAGGTGATTAATTCACCTGCATGTGAGAATACTTTGTTACTTATGTAAACTGAGCACACACACACACACACACACACACACACACACTTCTTACATAAATGATGCTTTTGATTTATTTTAGTTTCAAGTTACAAAGTAACAGCTTCACTTAATGAATGACTGACCTACTTGAGTGCATAAGATATGAAGTCATTAAAAAATATTTTTAAAAGGAGGATGGAGGTCACAAATCTATTTTATCTGTCTAGAGAACTTTTCCACTAACCCTTCTTTTCGAGGTGGTGTTAAGGTGAAGGTTCTGCATGAACATCAATACCTGGGGGTCAAAAGTGACCTTATACAGGTTAATATATCAGAAAATCCTGTATGTAGAGTCAAAGACAAGAGAAAATTGATAAAAGATTCAAAAATAGTTTATTTTTTCTCTAATACATAAGTCTTAGCAAGTTGATAGAGGATACAATAGTGGTCAGTAGTCTAAGAGTCATAGAAATAATTCATGTCCTCACAGAGAATTGTAAAAAAGGAAGTGCATAGACATTAGAGAACAATCCCCTTACATGTCAATAACTTTATATATTAAATGTGGTTTCCGGAGTCACAGAATTATTCTGTCACTCAGTTTATTTTTGTTAAGGTTACCAATCTCCAGTTGTAGTGGCAGGTATTGAGGAAACACCACTGGAGAAGAGAGACTGAGACCCTGACTTGATGATTCCATTAAAAGAGGGAGGCCAATTTTAAACACTAATGTGGCAAAGAATGACAATTGAGGTGGAGGGTTCTGCTTTAGATAGGTATTTAAGAAAGGTCATGGAAGAGGACTTAAAGTAAGACCAGGAGTAGTCATGGGAAGATGTGGGGAAAGACATTTTCCAGCAAAAGGAACAGGAAATGCAAAGGTTATTATGTAGGAAAGAACCAATAGGTTGATAGGAAAGAAAGTCTGTGTGGATGGAAGATAGGGAATGAGAAGAGATGAGAAGGATGAAATGTAAGAGGGAGACTTGAACCTGAATCATGTACAGTCCATTGTAAGAAGTTCAAAGTGTATTCTGGTGGAAGTGGGAAGCATTGATTGCTTTTAAGCAAGTGTAGGGTATGATCTGATTTATAATTTAGAAAATCACAAAATCTAGCTACTAGAAGGGTACTGGAGTGGGAACCAGACAGAAAGTATCAGTTGTAGTTCAGGCAAGAGATATTAGATTGCACAGGATTATAAGGAGGTAAGAACTGATGGAATTCAGGATGAATATTACCACTAGAGTAGATAGTACTTACTGTTGTACAAAATGAAGAAGATAAAGTAATAGAAGGATAACTATTAATACCATTGTTTTGGCCTTGAGCCATTAACTGGGTCGATAGCAGCAACCAACTGGATAGACAGTGGTGCCATTTACTGAGAAGGGTAGGCTTGACTATAGGAGAGCAGATGAAACAAACTGTGCTGTTTTGTCTGTGTTGATCCAAGAGTGTCTGTAACATGGTCTGTGAGACAGGACCTGAATTTGTGAAAATGGAGAAAAAGGAGGATACTTCATTCCATTAGTATCCTATTGATGATGGGAAAACACAGAGTCCTATAACAGTAGCCATCTTTACTCTCTCCTGTTTCTGCCCCACTGAAGGCCCCTTTGTGCTATCTCTTGTGATGAAATACTCAATTTATCTGATCTTTGGTATTTTTGAGGGCTCTTAGCACAATCGCTAGTCTACAGAAAAAACAATAATAATCGGTCACATTAGTTTTACTTTAGCAAAATGACTTGGAATAGCTAATATGTTTCTTTTCAACACTGGTACCTAAAGTTTATTGTTTTCATTAATAGCAAATGGCAAGATGGAGCTTATAAAGAGCTGAATGTTTAGTGAAAGTGGTGCAAGCATGGATCTTTGTCTTGTTCGTGATCTTAAAAGGGAAGCATTCAGCCTTTTATCATGAGTTATGATATAGCTGCAGGTTTGAAGGTTCATCAGCCTCAGGATGTTACTTTTTATTCCTAATTTTTTTAAAGAAGAGTTTCTCACAGGAATAGATTTTGGATTTTGTTGATTTATTAATTTTTTTATATGCACATATTGATAAGATGGCATGGTTTTCCTTTTTCAGCTTTTAATATTACCACTGATTATAAGTGTTAAATTAATTTTACATTCTTGCTATAAAACTCTTTATCATTATAGTAATATTCTTTGCTTTGAAATCCACCTTGTTGAATATTAATATTCCTGCTTCAACTTCTTTTTGAATAGTGTTAACATGAAATATCATTTTATATCATTTTCTTTTTAACTGATATGGTCTTCATATTTAAAATGCATTTCTTATACGTAATGTTGAGTCATTTTTTGTTGTTTATTTTTTATTAAATATGACAGCCTCAGTCTTTTAATTGGGGTTTTTGGGTAATTTGTATTCATTGTGATTATCGATCAAGTGAAAGGAAAGTTTCCAACCTGGTATTTGTTTTTTAATCGTCCACTCTGTTTTTATTACGTTTTCTCTCTTTTTATGAGCCTTGTGTTTTTGTAAATTTATTAACTTCTTTGCATTCTGGTCCTATTTCTCTGATTTGGAAAATTCTTCAAATGTTTTGTTCTTGTGTCCCTTCTCTCATTTTCTTTGGATACTCCAATTATACATATATTAGACAGATTTAAATTGTCTCACAGCTCACAGATGCTCTGATTATTTCTTTTCATCTTGCTTTCTCATGGTGTTTTATTTTGGATAGTTTGTATTGCTAGTTTTTCAAGTTCACTAATCTTTTCTTCTGCAATACCTAATTTGCTAGTAATTTCATTCAGTGTATTTTTAACTCAGAAATTGTAATATTTATTTTCTATACATTTGGTTGCTAATTTTTCATGTTTCTACTTAACATACTCAATTTTTTGGTGCCTTTATATTATATGAAGTATAGTTGTAATAGCTGTTTTAATGGCTCTGTCTACTAATTTTATTGTTTGCTATTTCTATCGATTGCTTTTTCTCCTCATTATGGATAAATATTTTTCTGCTTCTTGTATACCTGGTAATTTTTTCTTACATGGCAGACATTATAAATTCTACTTATGGTTGCTGGATACTTCTTTATTTCCATAAATAGCATTGAACAGTTTTTCTTGCTTGTTGTTAAGTTTCTTGGAAATAGTTTGATCTTTTGAAATTTTCTTTTCAGCCTTTTTAATTGAATATCAGAGCTGACTTTAGGGCTAATTTTGCCCCATTCCTGAGGCAATAACCTTCTGAATACTCCACCTGATTTCTGTCATTATCTTATTTCATTTATTTCAGAGACCATTGTCCTAGTTGCTTGTCAAGATTTTTTTTTTGTCATGGCTGATGACATTAAATTTTGCTCTTAGCTCTTAGCCCTGCAGGTTTTTTCTTTAATTGTCATGTGGTTCTTTTCCAGTCTCAAGTAGTTTCCTCACAGATATGTATCAGTTACATATCAGTTACTCATTGAAGGTTCATGGGGCCCTCTGTGTATTTTTGGATCTCTGTCTCTCTTTCTCTGTTTACACACACACACAGACACACACACACACACACGTCTTTGGTTTCTGTCTTTTTCTCTGCATTTATCTTCTCTCTAATCTTTGCTCTGTGAACTGCAACTACTCTTTGGTCTCTCTGGACTCCAAATTCATTCTATGTTCTCAACTCAAGAGAGTTGGCTGCACCCCAAGTAACTTGCCTCTCCCTGAGCTGTGGCCTGGATACTCTCCCTCCAGACATTAAGCTAAGTATTCATAGGACTCACTTGGTTCTTTTTCCTTCAGAGATAGTTATCCCAATTACCTGATATGCAATGTCTCAAAACTGCTGTTTCATATATTTTGTTCAGTATTTTAATTATTTCAGGCAGGAAGGAAAAACATTTAAAATATTATTTCATAATATTTTAATGGATTAGTTTATATTTTTGTGATTTTTTGTTAATTATTTTGTGATTGTAGAAAGCAAGAAAAGTAGCAATGTGAATTAAATGTACAAAGGCTGCTTCTAAATTATTTTTAATTTGCAGTGGAGGTTGAAAAGACAGAAAACGGTCTTTATGGCTATTTTAAGATAGCTTTATTCCAGTTAATTTTTTCCACAATAATGAATTAAAGGACAAATTATATACACATGTGCCTCTAGGCTATATAGCCTGTGAACAGTGTATTAGAATATAACATTTCAAGCCAGAAATTTCAGGGTAGGTTGCATTCTTATTCATTGCTGAGTAACCGCCTAAAGGGTTAAATGCTCTTTAAGGTGGCCTGTTGATTGGACTGTGGGTTTGGGTTATTTGTCTGTTGTCATTATTCTTATATAGTTTAGCAAAATGGTTTGCAGACTGCCTGCAGAGAAAGTAAAAGTAAATATGTTACTGAGTACATTTCTGCTGCCATTTTGAAGATTTTTTTCTTCTTATTAAAGCCTTATGGTTGCAGTTCTTGTAGAGAGGAATTCTCTGTAGAATTTCCTCAATATCCTTCATAAAAATCTAGTACTATTCACTAAAAAGGATACAATTTTTATCACAAAATCAATTCTACTTTTTGGGTATGAATGAAATAGTATTTGGAAATGATTAAAATCAGTATTTATTCCTGGGAAATGCCAAACATATAGGATTTATTTCCAACTTTTCACAGAAGCAGATGATGGGAAATTCAAAAGATCTTTGCTAATCCATACTGATGGCAATAAGTTCAAAAGATTTAGTAGAATGAAACAGTTAAATATGAGCAAATATTGACATATGACAAATTTTGCAATAGCAATTAACTCCTGTATTTTTGAAATGTCATAGAACATTTTAATTATACAAACATATATCATCTTAAACATTACTGGTGTAATTTAAGGCAAACATTCCTAGTTCGTCTTAAATCTAGATTATTCAACCCAATTTAAAAAAATATACAACCATTGCCATAATGTTTCTAAAAATTAAGGATTAGTATGGTATTTAAAAATAAATACAAATTTTGGTATTGCTTTACTTTAATGGCACATGAACTAAAACTGCATTATAATGAAATTGCCACTAAGCATTCCCATTAATATCAAATGAATTCATTATGACCACCACATTTCCAGTGAATACTAAATGAAGTAATAATAATGAACCATTTAAACTGTTGCCTAATTGTTTTATTTCATTTTAATATATATATTCATCTTATTTTAACTGTTAGGTTAGTAGAGAAGACATTAAATAATTTGTTTTCTTGCCAAATATTGAATATGTTCACACAATTTTCTGATGATCTCTCTGTATTTAACCCTTTTTGTTTCAGCTCAAACTTTCCACCTAAGGCCTTTTTATTTGATATTACTATAGAAACTAGGTTAGAAAATACAAGCTTTAATTTGATATGAAAAAGAAAACATTAACATAAAAAGTAACAGTGTGCCCAAGACACCCTGGTGAGCCATGCAAGTGTCTGAAAATTTGGTTTGTTAATTACTGTTTAGAATATTGAAAAAAAAATTTCAAACAACCATCAACAAAAACTTTAGGCAGAGACCATCATACAGGAATAATGAAGAGAGGGGATCACCTGCCTAAAAGTTCTTTAGGTTTAAAAAAGAAAGTTTGATGTACTTAATTATTATCAAAAAGTTTAAATCTTGATTAACCATTTGCTTTTGATATTTAGAAACCTGTTTAATCGACTAAATATTATGAAGAGTTTTGTCACTGTGTAGCTTTGTGTTGGCACACACTTAACTAATAGCCATGACTTTGCAGTTTAGGAGCTCCTATATTATGTCTGTCTGGTATTCAATCTCCTAGTCTCCCAAGTAATATTGAGATTTTTAATTTTCCTCAGAATAAAGACCTTTTATGTTGGCAGCTTCTTCCTAAAGAACAATGGCCATAGGTTCTATTCAGACTTCAAAAATGTCTCAATGAATATTCCATGTAAATAAGTCAATATTACCAACTAGAAGATTCACTCATGGATCTAGATTTCTGGCTTCTTTGGATAAATAAAGTATCTTTGTTCCTTTGATAAGTAGGAATCTCAGTGAATATGTCCTCTATAATTCTGTATAGTAATGATGAAATAGAATGGAAGAGAAGGCACACTGTTTAAACACAGTGTTCATTTTCTGGTCCACCACATGCCTCTCTACTCATACTCCCTAACTTACTTATGGAACCTACATGGCCCTCACATATATTTAGGTTATCACCCAAAATGATATAATTTGAGATTGATACAAGGTTCTTCCCTCCCCACATCTCCCTTATCATTCTCTACAGCGCTTGAGATTGCCTTGGTAAGGAACATGTTTGTAAGTAAAGTTATTTCTAATGTGCTTGTGAGAACAGAACAATGAGCAGTATCTCATAAGCAGAATACACACAGTCAAGGAGGTTCCTGTCACGGATATCATAATATTTTAACAAAGCCCTTAAGAAATGGTGATTAAGCAGGTGGTTTTATTATTTTATTTTATTATTATTATTTTTTAAGCAGGTGGTTTTAGATGGGGATTTTAGGAGACTCCTCGATTTAAGTGCTAGAAAGAGACATTCTGAGGCCTTGACATGAGAATAATAGACATTGTTTTGGGGTACTAGACTCACTCATATGAAGGGTGTTTGGCAGAAAACAGACAGGTACCAATATGGAAGATATTTTTAAGAAGTCAAACATGTTCAGTGAGTCTATGCTTCACTTACATTCAACATTATTTATTTGTCCCAGCACCCCTTTCATGTTTTCTTTTTGGCCTTTTAAAATTGTTTCATTTTAAAAGAAAAGCTATCTCTTTGGAGTACTTACTTGTGGAAAATCACAAATTCATTCTGATTCTTAGAAACTATGGATTTCAAAGGGATCCTAAAATTGGGAATAGATACTTACTCTACATCAGTTAAATATTATTTGCTATTATTTATTGTATTTTTATAGGTGATACAGATACTAAATTACTAGGATGTAAGCCTTAATTTTACCATTGTATAATAATTTGGTAAAAGCTTATAAGGTGATTTCCTTGGATGGTTGCTATTACTTGGAATTTGAATGTAAGTCTTTTCAGAGTTGTGACTAAACCCTTTCATTCTGTGCTGCTAAGGGATATTGAGTGAGGCAAGGGAGACTTTTAAATAAATATCTGAGAAATACGGAAGATGATAATTCTGCCTCTATGATTAGTTATTCACAATGATTATAATAATATTCTTCTCTGATCTTTATGCTTTTCAATACTTTATGGAAGGGTTGCCTGACATAGCAGTCATGTTTATATTTGCTTTGGTGAAGGTCTGACTAAAAAGGTAAAAATAGCCCTAAAATTTGGTTTCTATTTCCCTTCCCCTCCCCCCCTACACTTAAAGTAATTACCCAGAGAATTTCAAGTGGCCAACATTTTCTTCATGAAGCCCTATCTGAGTTACAAAAGCATTATTTTTTTTTAATTTTTTAATTTTAAATTGACTTTTCCACATCATCTCTATCATCTAAAGTGTGGAATAAATCTTTGAGAAATCTTTCATGAAAGGGTAGCTACCCGGTCCTTGAGTATTCTGTCTCAGAACTTTTCATCATGGAGGTTTGAGACTATATGATGCCATCTGTGCCTCAGTTTCTTTTCCTCTAACTTTTCTTTTCTCTGTTCTCTTTCCTTTTCTTTTCTTTCCGTGCTTTTTCTTTTTTCATTTCTTTCTTTTTTTTTTCCTGAGATGAGGTGCCAGCCAAACCAGCCTGTGCCTCTGCTTTCTGCCAAAAAGAGAGAGAAAGAGAGAGAACACGAACACTAAAATAAGATTTTTTCCGAGTGTTTCTGGTACAAGCACTGTACATTTCTACTGCATTCTCTATAAGAATTTGTTTTTATTATCCTTAACAATAGAAAACCCAGAAGAAGACTTGTGGTCTATTAGCAGCAAACAGAGGCCCTGGCAAGCTGCAGAGCAGCACAATCCTACAGTTGGGAAGCTGGGCAGGAACCCAAGTTTGTCCATGCCTAAGAACAACACTGTCTGCTAAAATTACAGTTTTCCCTTTTCACAAACCTCAAAGTTGTGAAACTTTACTAACTTTAAGAAAAGAACAGTTGGCCATACAAAAGATACACTTCCAAATCCATCGAACAGCTTACTTATACTTGCAAATGAATCACTTGGAGTGAGTCTTAAAATGTATTTGTTCCAATTATTCTGCTAAGGTAGCAAGCAGAAAGTAATCATTTTCTATGTATACTGTGAGTAAGAGTCTCCAAATGTTGGTTCCAAAGAAAGCATTTGACCACTAGTTGGTGAGTGGGAGTGTAAGAAAGAGTGCTACAGAAATGATAGCCACGTTTTCAAAAGCAAAGTTTAGTTTTTGCAGTTTCTGTATGGTCAGGATGATATAATAAGATCAAATTAGAAATGAGTCTGTCTGTATTTTTTTAACTCTGATATTCCCTATTTCCATGGTTTATATAGGGACAATTTTGGTTATTAAACATTATTATATATCTCATCAGATCAGATGTATCAGTGGAAGAAAGATATAAGTCAATAGCAGATAGTATTCCATCAGTCAAGTGAGTTATATGGCAGAAAGTTTGCAACAAACCTGATCCAGTTACTGGTATTTATATTATCAGGGTCCAAATAGGTGGCCAAAGCCCCATTTGTTAATCGAATAGGGAAAATTAAATACAAAGGATTGTTTACTGGTAGAAAACAGTTAACTACTGAGATGGGGAAGAAAGGACTCTAGGCCTAGAGTCCAGAAGCTGCTGATTCAATAATGCAGTTACTACCTCCATCCTGAGGAGTAGAGAGTAAGAGAGGAACTATGGACTAGGAGGATCTCTTTATCCCATGCCTGAGCTTCAGACCTCTTGAAAGAGAGCATGGCTCTCATAGGAAAATGCAGCTTGCCAGTTTCAACACAGGGTTTCATAGGATATGGGCTGGCCCTGGCCTGTAGAAGCAGTGCCATTACCCATTTGGGAGGCCAGAGCTGGAAGCAGGTGAAAGTAAAGAGAGGTTAGCCCTGGGTTTAGGTGGAGGTCCTCTGTGCATGCAGCAGGGTTCCCATGGTGAGTTATAGTAACTGATGGCCCGACCTGAAAGAGATGTGTGTTGTTGGCTGTTGTTGCTTTGCTGAGTCAATATAAGATAGACTGACAGTTTAGTCTCACAGCTTAAAGAAGAGTGGTAGATGTTCATGAATTATAAGATGAAAATTAAGACTATATGCTGATTAATGACAAAAACAAAAAATCTGTATTATGAATAATTCTAAGATTAGTTTCAGAATTCATTTTGCTGGCCAACTTGTGCCTTATAATCAGAAAAATATATCTAGAATATTCTATTTAAGTACATCATGTTAATTTTTGTTTTCACAATAGAATTTTGAAAAATCGCGTATCACTTGCCAGCTTTATAAATTTTAAATTACTATTAAGGATGGTTTCAGGGTTTCAGTCTTCATTTAAATGAGCCTAATTTTCTGTTATCTTTCACCAATCTCTTATTATATATAATTAATTTTCAACTTTCTTACATAAAAATATTAATGGACAGAATTACTCTAGTTGTGGCCTACATAAATGAGAATTTTAAAAGGAATGTTTTTTATGAGATTTATTGTTACAAAATGCCCCAGGGTATATTATAATAGATAATTCTCTAAAACAAAAGAGTTTCAGTCTATGAGATGACCCTTTTATTTCTAGCAAGATTAAAACAACCACATTTTAGTACAACTGAATAATTTATTTAATAAACAGATATTGAGTAACTATTATTAGCAAAATTCTCTGTGAGACCATTTGAGACAGAAATACATAAGACCATCTTAAAAACTTTTAATTAATATGTGAAGAATTTGAATTTAATGGATATTAATCCATGTGAGACACATTTGATACATTGACATAAATCCTATAGTAAAGATTTTCTGATTTTAATGTCTTTTAAAAGTGCTGGATCCTACCTGTCATATTTCTAGGCATCACCCACTGTGCTGTTCTAGAATTTGTATTTAAGGGTATTATTCTCAATCAGGGCCTAGTGAATATTATTATTTTTTTTTCTTAAAGTTTAAAGGTAAAAGGCTCAATCTACATTGGCACTAAAACTATTCATAAAGTTATGAAAGTCCACTGCTCTCAGGACCAATTGTTTATTGTTTATATGTTAGTGAGTCTTCTGAACTGATATTATTATTGAGACTTATATTCTGAGCTACTATTCAAACACCAAACATACAAATGTTTTTGTCTTTTTTGTACTTTTCCTTTGTCAATCTCTACTGGATAAAATCACTAATCTTCAGAGCTAATGATGAATCAGTTTTCCCCCCTACTGACAAGTTAGAATCAGTCACATCTATTGTTTTACCAAATATATTACTCACAAATCCAAATGAAAGAAATTAATAAATGATTTATTGATATTTTCTATTATTTCTGTCAGTGTTGAATTCATTTTTCTCTACTTATTTAGTTCTATTATTTTGCAATAGTTTAGCACAGTAGCTTGTCTGTGTTCCTAAAATATTAAGAGCTAAGTCATCTTTTCTTTGTAGTTAAGAAACAATAGTTAAAAGACAACCAAAGTAAATAAATAAACTAGCTGCTAATTTATAGAAGAGCAGTGTACAACCTTTAGGCTTCCCTTGGCCACTCTGGAAGAATAATTGTCTTGGGTAACACATAAAATACACTAAGGGTAATGATAGCTGATTAGCTAAAAAAGGGGTCACGAAAAAATTTCATAATGTTTTAAGAATTTGTGTTTGGTGGTATTCAAAGCTGTCCTGGGCTGCAGGTTGGACATGACTGTTCTAGAATGTTTCAAGACTTACATATTTTTCCAAATTTGCAGAAAAATATTGTAACACCATCTTAAATATTAGAAGGAAAATTTATATTAGTTCTCTTTTCTCAACTGCTGTCTATATCCAAGGGCTGTCTGGAAAGTATATAGCGGCAAAACCATTCTTGTTAAATTGACAATGGCTGCAGACCTGTCTGTCCCCTCATGCATTCCCTGTGACATCCTAAGGCAGGAGTTAAGCATGGTGGCCATAGAGGCATGGAATATCTAGGAGACAGAACTGACTCTCGGGGGTACTGCTCCTCCTTCACTTGCAAACCTCACATCACCCAGTATGGTCCCGGATGATCGCTGGTTAGTCAATGACGGGTAACATTCCTCAAGGAAGGAATAACCTAAAACAGGTACAGTCACATAGGGGCCATCAGGAGAGAGCTTGGGCTCAACATAGGTGAGGCACAGCCCCTCACCCACTCTGAGGTTAATCACATGCCCTCTAGCTGCCTTGCTTCCCAGGTACAGTTTAGCCTGAGATCTGATGGGATGGGATAAGCTCAACTATTGCCTCCTTGATCTAATGGGATGAGCTCAACCATTCCTTCCCTTAATGGATGTTTATATAATTACAATGACTCCATGCCTTGGGGTTATATATATGTGTAAAGGCACAATATGTGCTGGAACACAATGGGGTCTTTCAGGAACAGCCTTAAGGTGTGATAATTACAGACCTTGGAAAGAGGAAGGTTTTTACTTCCCCATACAATTCTCACTTTTGCTTTCTATCCAATAAAAGCTACAGATTGGCCGAACTTGGGGTTCAATCCAGGAAGCTGGAGCCCTTTGGACCCGATTATAATATATTTTTGGCTACTGTCTTTCATCACTTTTTATTGCCCTTCCCATTCACCCACTGCCTGTGTCATGCTGGATGCGACAATCATCAGTATAGAGCTTAATTAAAAAAAAAATACATTATATATATATATATATATATATATATATATATATATATACACACACACACACACACACACACATACATATAATGTGGTGTATACCAATGTCTCTTGTGGTTAATCTAAAATAAAAACAGATAGGTTCAAAGACAGTTCTTCAATGCTAACTATGTGTAGGATGCTAAGACATGCTAGGAAACATACAGATGAAGCAAACAAGCATCTTGATCTTGAAGAACCCATTCTTGGGGAGATAGCCATGAAATTTGTCACAATGAAATAAGCTATGTGTCTGTCACCAAGAACTGAGCTTGCCTATCGAAAGCTACTGCTATAAAACCTAGTTCAGTAAAGGTTAACATGAAGAGTTAAAGGACCATGTGGCAAGGGAGGTTTAAACATGAAGTTGAGGTAGTTTGAGGACATACTGGGATTGGCTTAGTCTATGACGGATATAGAGCGTTTCCTTAATAGAGCATAATACTTTTGAGATTTATGTTGTAAACATGAGTGGTTTGGTCCTATTTATTTTTGAGTAGTATTTCATTGTAAAGGAGGTCAGAGAATTTAGTGACCTCATCCTAGGAAAGGCAGTACTGTGTGCCTACGTGGGCGGTGCTGTACAAACCAGGTAAGGGCAAGTGCACGGTGGCAAGTTTGTGAACTTAATTGTCAGAATTTGGGTACAATGGTAGCTCTGATGGCCATTCCAGAAAGAGTTCCAAAATTGCTTTGAAGGGTGGACTAGGCACTAGCATCGGTGCACAGTTTCCCAAGGGAAGTACTATGAAGGTGAGCATAGTGATATTCAGCAGTGAGGTATGTAGTACTTTTTCTGGGATGAATTTGTGAACTTAATTGTCCAACCTCATACACACACACACACACACGTACATGAAGCATTCTAGCATACAACCAACATGACATCTATATTCTCTGGTATCATCTTGGAAAATCATTACTTAAGAAATGTGAGTACAGGAAAAACATCATATTCTCAAAAGGTATCTCTGATGTTTTGCAGGATAGTTTCTGAACTTTTCACTTTGGCTTGGCTTGGACTATGTATCCCATCTATCACTGAATGTTTAGCTCTTGAAGTTTAACTATTAGAGATTATCTTCTGCTTTACACATTTAGCTTTCCTGACAGAAATATCAAATTGTTAATTCAGATTCTTCTTATCAGGGAGAGGGGATGAGATACAGCTCTCACAGTGCTTTTAAGCACCTCTGAGTCCTTTGCTCAGCCAGCCCCACCTTCTTCATTAGTGGTGATTATGTCCCTTTCTGTGGCCTCTGCTGCTCTCTGTGTAACCGAATACAGATTATGAACATGATCTAGATACATCCCCATTCACACAAGTGACACCTTGCCTTCTGTTTAAATATATCTTAAAATTTTTGTAATGCTTTATAATATTTATGAAGTTTTTCCAAAGGAGGTAGTTGATAAAAGCCCAGAAAGGATCTCTAGTTTCAGATCAGAATCTGGCCCTGGCCCAGTTAAGCTAATCGGTTACTATTTTCTTTGGGTCTATTCCTCCCACTCTTCGGTAGCAATAGAAACTTGGATTATTGTTCAAATCCAGGGAAAAGTGACCATGAGAAATAGGAAGTGAGGTCAGTTGATAAAAACACATTCCAAGGGAAAAATAGCAGTACAGAACAGTAAATACTTGTCTTCCTGTCCAATGTGGGGAAAGTCCTATTATACTCCTGTGCTATTTAATATGGAACACTGTAGTTACCAGGTGTTTAGCCAATAGTCTCCAAGCTAGAGGCAAGTGGTTCCAAACAGCTAGATTGAGTGTCCCAGTAAGCATTCATGCAAGTGAATATAACAAGCTTACTTCCATTGGTGTGAAAGACTTTGGGGAGATCCACTCACGGTAGGAATTACCTTCTGAAAATTACACTGTTTACACATATCCATAAAGGCAGAGAACCAGACCGTTCCATTAAGCTGTCAATCAGAACTTATGAAGAAGAACAGATTGTATGTTTCAAGTTTAAATGTTAGAAGGCATGAAAATGGCAGGATTTTGTGAATGCTAGTCATTCTTTTGCTCTAAAATAGGATAATATTCAAGAAAGCATCTTTTTTTCTGAAGTCTTCATATGTAAGCCTTCCACAGGTACTGCATTTCTATGTTTTTACTGTCATATCTCCAAAAGAACAGATATAGCTTGATCTCTTACATTTCTATAGCACTTTACAGTTTATAGGGCACTTGTATGGATTGTATCTGCTTTATAAATGATATTGTCTGCAAAATATTGCCTCATCTTAGAACCATAAATTCTAAGAATGTTTGTTAGAACAGTAGTTGTTGGATTTCAGGATAACAAATAAAATTTGTCATTTTTATGGCAATGAAAAAATATTTTGAATTGTTTTAGTGCATACTTGTATATCTTTAAAAGAATATTAAAACTATTACTATTAACTACTAACTTTTGGACAAAAACAAGTTCATATAGCAATAGTTGTTTTATGTTTTGATAATAGAATATACCTTATATTTAGGAATAATAAATGCATTTTAATTATTAATAAAATTTCTTTTTGGTCTATATAAATTGCTCCCTCATAAGCCAAATGAAAGAATAGTTTTTGAGTTGGTATTAGAAGGCATATATATTCCTGATTATTTATAATTTTATTGGGAGAATATGTGCTAATGCAAACAATTTTCATATATGAATAAAACATAAGATAGAGTAGTAATTAATATAAAAGAGTTCAATACCACGTAAAGGTGGTTAATATGCCTACCTCTTCATATATCAATGCCAGTTACATTTCCTAAAGATTGGAAATCAAGCATGATAATTAATTAGTTATATTCTCAGTTAACTTGAAGGTTCCATATAAAAAAGAAAGTCAGGTTCACTGTGGGCAAGGAGAATAAATAGTTCATATAAGAAAAGATCAAGAGAAGAAACTATATAGGAAGGCAAGAGGAAATGTGTCAGCTTGCTTAGCAGCAAAAAAGGTCTTTTTTAATGAGTCCGATTGGAACAATTTTTCCTACCCTGTCTCGGAATACAGTGCAAGTTTGAGAGCAGAATCCGTTTATATGAAGAAGGCTTTAGGATCTGCATATAAACTTTCATAGAAGAGAAAGTGAATATCAGCTATCACAGAGAGAAAAGGGGGAATTAGAATTAGCAGAGCATTCAAAGCTATTGGCATTTCTATTTGAGCAGGAATTTTAGTGAGATTCTTTTGGGTGTATGAAAATAGGACTTACTGGTTTATGAGTATTCAAGAGAGAAGGATGCAGATCTTGTCACAAAATGACTAGAGATCCCAAGGGAGGGGCAAGAAATATAGCAGAATCAGGAATCACTGTAACTGGGACTGGGTCCAGGGCCATTCACTGGACCTCAGCATAGAAATGTGTGACTCATCACACCCGTGCTTCATCTTTAAGGATGATATTTAGTTATTACTCTCTCAGTCTACCTCTTTGTGTCTTCTCTGCATCGGTAGTTTGTTTTTCTTTAACCTAAATGTTTTCTCTGACTTAATAGCTTCAGTTTCCTCTTAGTGTTAGTTTAGTGATAGACCATCATGGCCTGTACTTTGTATATTTGTGGGAAGCCATTTCTCGGCTGTCCTTTCTGAACTGCCCAATTAGCATGCCAGATCAAGTCATGTAGCCTGTTGGCCTGAGCAGCTGTGACTCCAAAGTGTGAGGGCACACAGCTAGCTTGACCTGCTCTTTCAGCAAGGGCTGTGGGTGAGGCAGCTTTCTATAGAAATGGCTGCTGGTATGACATGTATCACAATGAACAAATCTAGAAAAAAAGCCATACTGAGAACACTGGCTTTCTCATTTGCCTGTAATATCTGAACTTTTGCTCATGTCTCTTATGGTGTTCTTCTAAGCTTTATTTCTACATAACATAATATATTTTTCACCTCAAGGACCAGGATCATTGTATTTTTGTTTGTATTCAGAACTTCTATATAACTTCAGCTATTCAGCAAAACTTGTTTCTAGTTAGGTTGCCTGTGTGCCAGCTCTCTTTTCAGTGATTAGTTTTGGTCATTTAAATGCTGTCAAAATTATATTTATTTAAAAAATTATAGTTAAAAATAATGATGGAGCCTGTATCATATCTAGTTCTTATGGAGCTGAGATTTAGGTCCATCTCATATACCTAAAGAGGACTTTTTATATAGTTTTTTGAGAAATTGTTACTCTCTTATTGTTGTATTTGTATTTCTTAAAAATCCTACACGATTAAGTTGTTTTTTTTTTTTTTTTGATGAGTCACTGCATCAGAGTGATGAGCATACAGTTTATGATCACCCTTAGTACCATGTTACTAGCTAAATTGTTTGACTATTTTTTTCTGGCAGTTGACCTAATCTTCATTTAATTGTGCCATGCGAAACCATAAAGTTGCTCATGATCTCTTTCATGCCTTGCATATCACAAATGAAGTAT
>PVJL010015858.1:0-22840 GCA_004026885.1 Lyroderma lyra
AGAGAGAGAGAGAGAGAGAGAGAGAGAGAGAGACAGAGAGAGAAAGAGAGAGAGAGAGAGACAGAGAGAGAGAGACAGAGAGAGAGAGACAGAGAGAGAGAGAGAACTCATTTTAACCTTGTCTGGAACAAACAAGTGATTATTTCAGAAAAAGCTGATGCTAGTATCTACTCCCCCCCCACCCCCACACTCCCAAACACCTCTCCCAGTGGTGTATAAATGCCTTTCTGCATTGACCTTGTCCTTCAGTCACTGCTATGCAGACTCGAGAACACTGCATTTAAGTGAGTCTATGGGAGTCTTTTGGGCAGAGATGCTCAGTTGTCTTATTCGTATTGAGGACATCTCTTTGAGGTCCTCACTTGCTAATGTCTCATCGTGCGAATTTAAGAACTGCTACAGACCATCTTCATCAGCCTTAGTAAGCGAGATGGCTGAACACCCTAACATGGTGAACCTGAGGCTTCTCGGGGTCATCACTAAGATCGCCAGTTATATGTTCAGACCATGACATCTTCAAAGCACACGCACTTGACAAATCACTTCTCAACATGACTTTCTCACAGCTTTCATTGTGGTATTAGAAATGTACCAATATTTCCCGATGAATTTACCATCTCCTTCTTTTCTTTTTTTCTTTTTTTTTGTTTTTTTTTTGTTTTTTTTGGGGGGGGGGGGGGGCGGGTAGTTCCTTGGCTGGGAATCGAAAGAGGCTCTTTTCTTAGAA
Source organism: Lyroderma lyra (assembly GCA_004026885.1). Classification (NCBI taxonomy): domain Eukaryota; kingdom Metazoa; phylum Chordata; class Mammalia; order Chiroptera; family Megadermatidae; genus Lyroderma; species Lyroderma lyra. The sequence continues at coordinate 728 of PVJL010015858.1, forward strand.
CATCTGAATAATCATGCAGAGAATGCTAATTAGCTGCTCTCCAAAAATATTTTGAAAAAATAATGCTTTGGGTTTGAATGCACAAGCACAGATTTCTTCTCATCAAGACACCCTAGGTATTTCCATTTTAAACCTCCCATACTTCTCCAAGCAGGACAACCAGTCTTCATCAGTCTCAAAAGCTAGCAGAGCTTTTGTTCTCAGAGAACTATGACCACTAAAGTGTTCAAAAGCAACGATAACATATTCAAGAGTCTTATGAAGCCCCAAAGCCTCGTTCATCAGGGCTCTTGAGCCATTTTCCTGCTCGAGCCCGCTCCTAGCTCTTTGGAGTGTACTTTCCCCTCAATAAACTATCTCTTTGTTTCACCACTTAAAAAAAAAAAAAAAGACTCTTATGGCTTGAGGTTTCCACCAAATATCTCTGCCATCTGTTGGCCTGCTTTTTTTCTGTCACTCCTACAATCCTGACACCATGCCCACGGTAAAGCCACTCCTGTGGCTATTCAAATATGTTTTCCTGCCTTTAAAAATTCCCTTTCTTGTTTTTCATGGTTCTGTCAAATTCAGCTTTTTATTCACAGTAATTCTCCTAGAATCAATAGGAGGTTTTGATTCTCAAGATATATAACCCAATTTTCTGCTTGCTCTGACATATTCTTCCTTGTTCTTATTACTGCACTTAGGCTCAGAGAAGTAACATTTTCTGTCTCATTTGTAAAATGTATTGTACCATGCATTTCTTTCCTTAATCCTTCAAAATATTTTTCAGCTTTTGTTCTGCTATGTTGTTATTCTCAGCTCCTCTTTTTTTTTTTTTTTTTTTTTTTTTTTTTTTTTTTTTTTTTTTTTTTTTTTTTTTTTTTTTTTTTTTTTTTTTTTTTTTTTTGCTTTTTGGTATGTGGGTAGCTCCCTGACCGGGAATCGAACCCAGGCCGCAGTGCTGATAGCGCCAGCGCCGAAGCCTTAAGCTGCTACACCATCAGGGAACTCCCTCAGCTCCTTTTTTTGAAACTTGCTACTCTTTTAAAGGTCATAGTGATTAAAAGACTAAAACCTTATTGTTGCCCAAAGAAGTCCTAATGCATCCAACAAAGATTGTGAAATGGCCTGGGAACAGTTTGTGATACAGAAAGGATCTTTGTTTATTAGCAAAGTGATAGAACACGAACACCTGCAGCTCAACAGGATTGTAACATAATTTCTTAATTGTGAAACAAAGCTTAAATTATATTTAGATTTAGTGTCATTTTATGCATTCAGATTCTTTGAAACATTAATAATCCAAGTGTAGTATGAAAAGTAGCAAAATCAGATTAGTGGGCTGCCAGGTCCCAATATTCCCACTTCACCAAATACAAAAGCTTTCTTAGAATTCTGCTAGACCAAAATAGGCTTTTTCTCTGAGCAATAATGATAAAGCTGTCTAAGCATGTACGTTGCAGCATTTTTGTTTTCTTCAAGTAAAACGTTAAAAGATGAATTAGAGGATTTCGTGCACATACTTTTTGTTTCTTAATGACTACTTTGCTACATAAAGAGATTGAGTTGGCTGCTCTGAGCGGTGGCATAAGAAAGGAAGCAGAGGGCTACCTATTGGGATACAGCCCTCATTTACTGGGTTTTGAGCAACCATTCAGTGAATATTTTTATGTAATGGGTGTTAAAGTACTCTTGCAACATTTTTAGAAATTTTAAGGTTAGCTTTTTGAACATTTGCATTTCATAGAAAATACTAGCATGGGAGTTCCCCGGTGGTGCAGTGGCTTAAGGCTTTGGCGCTGGCGCTGTCAGCGCTGCGGCCTGGGTTCGATTCCCAGTCAGGGAGCTACCCACATACCAAAAAGAAAAAAAAAAAAAAGAATATACTAGCATGGTTTGATTTATAGGATCGATCTGTGTTAAACTTTATGGAGTAAATATCCACCACCACCACCACCTCGACTCCATTTTTGACACTACAGGGTGATCTTTTGAATTGAAAAGATCCCATAATGGCCCTTCTTTTTACTCACCCATAACCATGTATAGTTATGTAAGTATGTATAGTCTTTCATTTACCATGTTTATTTTGTGTGAACACTGTGGAATAAATCAATTTCTGTTACTGTCACCATATACTTTTCTTATCATTGATGGTTTTTCCAGTTACTGTGCACATAGCACAGTAAAAACTACTTTAGCACTGGAGTCCAGAGAACTGGTTTGAGTCCCAGCTTACAATCTACATGGTGCTTACAACACAGCAGTGGGCAAAGGGCCATGGAAGTTAATTCTCTGAAATTGGTGTGTAACGTGTTAATTTATAGCCTAATTCTCCTGTCAATTTCTCCTCAATTCACTGTGTTGTAAAGATTTTAGCTGTAACTGGAATCTTTGGATGAAAAACAATCCAGAGACTATGATACTGTCTTCATAATTTTCAGAGTTTAACATGCAGGGTATATATAAAAATATATATATTTGGATTTCATATTATATATGCTACAAATGATACATATAGCATTCATATGATACACACATGTAACACATATGCAAACCAGTAATTCATTTACAACTGTCACTACTTTTGCCATATCCATATACCAAATGAATGTTACTTACTTAATATGTTTACATTGATACACATTTCAAAATTTAAATGAAATGGTGCTCAGTCTTAAGTGTAGGATGCACGTACCACTGATGGCAATGATGGACACAGCACTAAATAAGAGTGAATCACAAGGCAGAGAGATGACCCCTTCCCCAGGCTCTTTCAGCCTCTGTGGGTATTGCAGGTAGAAGGTCTCAGGTTGGAACTTTTGACAACAGAAGAGCAGGTCTCAGGCCCAGAGCCTCCACCAAAAGTAGGATTTAGCTAAAATCCAGTAACTCTATTGTGTTTTTTGCTATACTGACCCCAGTTTATAAAGGGGAGAAAACAATAACTTAGAAAAAGATGTTTTGTGATCATGTCAACATTCTCCTTTAGGAACATAAATTGTTAAATAAAGTTAATTTGATTTAAAAAGACATAAGTGAACATGTTAGAAGTTAACATGTTACTACTATTTTAACTTAATCAAAACCACTTCACAATGATCATAGGGATTTTCAAATAGCCACAGTGGAACTCAGAAAGGAAATAGGAATGCCAGGTAAAGAAGCCAGATCTTTCTAGTATTTTGCTTTTCACCTGAATATTGAGACTGTTACATAGCTACCTATAAGTTGCTATGTAACTGTGGTGCAATTATAAGTTTGATTAATGTATATAATCAAAAACTGCAAATAAGATAATCTTTTGAACCCAAATATATATCTGAATATGCAACAGGTGGGGATGGGATGACAGCTTCAGAACAGACATTGGGAGTGAGAGGGCAGCCAGGTGCAAAGGCCAAGTCATTCCAAATGCAGGAGCACCAGTGTGCAGGCAAAGAGTGCCCTTTACGTGTGTGCACTGTGGGAAGACTGGCTTGCACACCAGTCCTTGCACTACCAGTGCTATCAATTAGTGTTGGTGACAATGCCAGAGCACTCCATCTAGTCTCATTTGTAAGGCATGCAATTTCCACAAGGGTGAACATTTTCATCTGTTTTTCTGCTTTAAGATTTTTGTTTAATGTACCACTATGCTTTAACTTTTGAAAGGGGAAAAGAATTGCAAACCAAAGAGTAAAAACACATTCTGTGTTGTAGTTGTCTGTGTTTGCTCCAGCTGCTACAGCTTATGTAAGGAGCCCAACTGTAGGTGGAAGAAAGGGACACGGTCAGTGCCAACTCCATGCCAGAGATTTTGGACAAGTCACCTTCTAGTTAGTTCAGTGTCTCCATTTGCTGACCTGCAAGACAAATATAATAATATGTACCCATGTGATGTTGGCTGATGTTGAGGTAGCTAATCTCCAAATACGTTTTCAACTGTAAAAAGGTCGATGGTCTGCGTTTTAATATTGCACAGATGAACTCATATCTTTTTTTTTTAATTATTATTATTATTATTATTATTATTTTTGGTAGTTTCCTGGCTGGGAATCAAACCCAGGCCGCAGCGTTAAGAGCGCCAAAGCCTAGCCACTACACCACCAGGGAACCCCCAAACTCATGTCTTTTCATTGGGACTTTTTTCCTAGAAAATTACAGTTATAAATTCCTGTCTTCTTTCTTTTAAACTCTCTTATGTAACACCTCACATGCGCACTCCCATGGGCTCATAATGGCTAATGCCTCCTCATAGGTGACCGTGTATCAGGGCAATGTGAGCTGATGTGGATAATTATAAGATGAGGTGACACTGGGAAGATGCTTCATCCAAATGTCAAAGATGTGTGAATCATTTCCTCCCTCGCATTTCCACGCATATATGTCACTCACCCAAGCAGTTTCTAAGCAGCAGCTTGGTGGCAGTTGCTAGGGTAGCTTATCACATGTCCACGGATTCAGCCGGAAAAGAGACAGTGAGCCCAAATGCATTTAGACAACATATTACTTACAGAGACAGCAAAAGCATGGTGTCAGCTCTCATGTCCCTTGTCCCACAGGATGACACTGAACAAGAGGAGCCACATGACAGGCAGCAAAAGTGGTGAGTCACTCTGTCATTGAAGAGCCCACTCTTAACTATAGCCAAGCAGTTTTGTAGACTTACACGGGAGTTTGCAGCTGCAGTAAGTGTGGTGACAGCGGGAAGGCCCAGACACACCAGAGCCAGGGAGGCAAATGGAATACTGCCTCACGGCGGACCCCCATCAGGCTGCTTGTCTGGCTCTGTCCCAGAGAAAACTGCAGGACCTTCTGCCAGGACCTGTGTCAGACTTCACTCAAGCCTTTGTCTGTGCGGCCTGTGTGGAGATGTGCAAGGTCACCATGGTGCCATGCAGAGATATTCCCCTACAACTTCTCTGACCTTTCATGTGACTAGCTTAGAATTCTTTTTAGAAGAACAGCCACACCATCAGATACCCCAAGTAACTGTGCTGAGATCCGGGGGCTTGGGTGAAATCCTCTCTATAGTCCTATCTCAGAGATATTGCTTGTTTGGTTCTTGACCACAACAATAAAATGAGTGTCACAATAAAGTGAGTTGTAATCTTTTTGCTGGTGGAGGGTCTTGCCTTCTATCACCAGTCACATGAGAGAGTTTAGATTGGTTTCTGTGTGGCAGGCAAGTGCAGGCCTGGTGTCCATGTTAGAAGTGGTCCCCCTTAGGGCATGGACTGCAGCAGGACTGGAATCATTCATTACAGCAGGAATAAACCAATTTGCATCCCCCATGATAGACAAACTCTTTTAGCAATGCCTGAAACCTATGTAATCCTTGCTAACAGATGTCACCCCAATAAGTCTAACAATAAAAATGAATTAAAAAAAAAAAAAAAAAACTCTTTTAGCAGAGTTAAGCCGTTCCTGTAAAGCAAGCTGAAGTGGTTCGGATGAGAATAATTAGGCTATGCTAGCCAGCACAGCCCCCCGCCACCACCTGCTCAGGGGGAACTGGATTCTGCTAACAGGTTTGTAGCAACCTCAGTAGCAGCATTGTGTTGACTTGGAATCTAGGATGAGGTTATCACAGCATTCTGAGATGACAAGACAGGTTAGGTGTCCTACAGGCAAGAGGCAAGAGAGCCTAATGGTCCCCCACTCACCCCACTATGCTAAACCTTGGGGTCTAAGGTATTCCTTTCCCACCAACCTAGGTTGTCACTCTTCTTTGGTGACTATGTGATGGTATGTCCAGTCTCCAAAGCAGCCATGTCTTCTAATCTCCCCCATGTCTATACCACACTGTGTGTGTAGACTAATCCTGAGTTGGCCCAGTGGTTTCTTCTTTGTATACCCTGTGCCTTCCTACATCTTCCACCCCTGGAGGTGTGTACCACTTTGTGATCAGTTTTGAAGTTGTCACCTCTTACCTATGATCATTGTCATCAGCCTCCATAACCATCCATACCAGCTGCCTAACCAGGAGGGAAGAGGAATACCAGAGCAGTATTTCCTACCTCCCATCTCTTCTCAGCCACTCACCAAGTCCAGTCACCCAACTCCCTGCAGATAGGCATAGAAAACTGGTGTGGTCAGGGCCTCTTATGACCAGTTTGGGCTTCTTTCCCTTCCCCCTGACTTATAATTAAAAGTTATCTTCAAATGTGGAGAATTTCCGCATCTAGAGCCCATACTGATTGTTCTACTTTTTCTTTTTTAACACTTAATTGGGGTGACACTGGTTAACAAGAATTACATAGGCTCCAGGTGTACAATTCTACAGTGCTGACTGTATTAGATGTGTGCCTCACTAGGAGCTAAGCCCTGATGGACTATGTATCTTTTTTTTTTAGTACTTTTTCTTTCATGAGTACATTTTATTTTTTAATGTCACTTGCACTTGAATGTGATACAGTGCATGAAATGTCCAGTGAATGGTCGTCTGCCTGGTAATTTTTACTACAAAATAGCACCATTTGGTGGTGATTGGATATGTTCAGGGAATTCAAAATGTAGCCCACTCCAAGAGTCCTTGAACACCATGTCCCCACCAGCCGCGCCGACAGGGTGGCAGTGCCATGCAGTCGGTGCTGACTTCAAGAGGAAGGGAGGGGAGAGGCCCAGAGGATCTATTGTCAGGGCTGTCTAGATCCGGTGCTTTGGGGTATGTGCCCTGAAACTTTCTTTGTCACTCGACTCTGTAACTGGCAGTCTCAGTACATTTACAGTTTTCCTTATCTTCGTGTATTGGAATCACTAGGCCTTGTTCTGGGGCCCAGTCCTGAATTGTAGCTGGGTTACTGTGCCCTTTGTATGTCCAGGTGTCCATGGTCCTTCCCCAGGCAATGCAGGGCTAGCCAGCTTCTTGATGGTTGATGGGCATCCTGAAAGTGTCCTGTTCCATAGGCATCCATCCATATAAGTCACAAACAGGGGTGTGGGTCTTGTGCAATCTGCTGCCGTAATGTTTGTCCCCAACAAGGCTGATACTCAATCAGCCTTGCTGCCAGACTACTGACCATCCACCCAGGACAGCAACTCTGCCCATTGAGCAGAGTTCTCTTCTCCATGCAGTTTTTTTAAAACTTTTAATTTTGAAATATTAATAAATTCACATGAAGTTACCAAAAGATAATACAGAGGGATTCCATATAATTTTTACCCAGCTTTTACATAACCATAGCACAATATCAAAATGAGGAAATCGGCATTGGTACAATCTACCAATTTTATTCACCAGCTTTACATGTACTCGTGTGTGTGTGTGTAGTGCTGCGCACTTCTGTCACATGTATAGATTCGTGTAACAACTACTGCAGTCAAGACACAGAACTGTTCCGTGAACGCCAAGAGCCCTGCTGTGCCTTCGTAGTCCCCTGCCCCCATCCCTGTCCCCTTGGCAACCACTAATCGCTTCTCCATCTCTGCAATTTGTTATTTCAAGAATGTTACATAATGGGATCTCAAATTACCTCTGACGTTTTATAAAAGAGTTTGTCTTCAGATAAATTTATTTTTCAATAACGCAAAAAGAAAAGAACATTACATAAATGAAATCATACAATATAAAACATTTTGAGATTGGCTTTTTCCACACAGCATGATTTCTTTGACATCCAATTAAGTTTGTGTTTATCAATAGTTCATTCCTTTATATCACTGAGTATACTTATATTTCATCATATTGATATACCACTGTCTGTTTAACCATTCACTCACTGAAAGACATCTGGGCTGATTCCAGTTTTTGAGTATTAGGAACAAAGCTGCTAAGACCATTTATGTACGGGTACAGGTTTTGTCTCAATGAAATTTTTCATTTCTCTGAGCTAAATGGCCAGGAATGCAATTGCTGGATCATACGGTCGTTGCATGTTGAGTTTTGTAAAAACTGCCAAACTATTTTTCAGAGTAGCTGTACCATTTTACATTCTCACATGCAATGTATAGGTGATCCAGTTTCTTTACATCCTCTTCAGTATTTAGTGTTGTTTCTTTGAGTCACTTTGATAGGTAAGTAAGGATATGTCATTGTGGTTTTCATTTGCATTTCCCTGAAGGCATAGATGTTGACATCATTATTTGTCAAATGTATTTCCTCTTTGGTTACATCTCTTCATGTCTTTTACTCATTTTCTTTTATTTTTTCTTTTGTTTTTTATTTTATGTGGGTAGTTCCCTGGCTGGGAGTCAAACCCAGGCCGCAGCATTGACAGCGCTGAAGTCTTAGCCACTACACCACCAGGGAACTCCCATTTGCCCATTTTCTAAATGGATCATTTGGTTTGTTGTTGTTGTTGTTGTTGTTGTTGTTGTTTGCTTTTTGGTATGTGGGTAGCTCCCTGACTGGGAATCGAACCCAGGCCGCAGCACTGACAGCGCCAACGCTGAAGCCTTAAGCCACTACACCACCAGGGAACTCCCTGGATCATTTGTTTTTCATGGTTGAGTTTTGAGAGTTTTTTATATGTTTTAGATATAAGTCCTTGGTTGGATCTGTGTTTTGCAAATGTTTTCTCCCAGTCTGTAGCTTGTCTTTTCATTCTCTTAACAGAGTGTTTCCCAGAACAAACATTTTCTGTTTTGCTAAAGAACAAATTAGTCACATTTCCCTTTTATAGATTGTGCTTTTGGTGTCATGAACAAGAATTCAGTCTAACCTGACATCCTGAAGATTTTCTCTTGTTTTAAAAGTTTAAAGGTTTACATTTTGCATGTAAGTCTGTGATTCATTTTGAGTTAATTTTATGTAAGGTGTAAGGTTTGGTCCAGATTCCCACTTTTCCTCTTTTTCCAGCACCATTTCTTGAGTAAGCTGACTTTCTGTTGAACTGTTTTTGCTCCCTTGACAAAACTCAGTTGGGCACACTTGAGTGGTTCTACATCTGGGTTCTCTATACGGCTCCATCCGTCTATGTGTCTATTGGTCTGCCAATACCACACTGTCTTGATTCCTGTAGCTATGTAATAGATTTAAGATCAGACTGAGTAGTTCCTCCTGCTTGTTTCTTCTTTTTCTAAAATGGTTTTAGTTATTTCAGTCTTTGCGTTTTCACATAAATGTTAGAAAAAGCTTACTTATATCTGTGAAAAACTTTACTGGTACTTTCATAGTAATTACAGAAGAATTGACATTTTTTTACCATGTTAACTCTTCCAACTCATAACATGATATAGCTCTTCATTTATTTAAAAAAAGAAAAGAAGGGAGTTCCCTGGTGGTGTAGTGGCTTAAGGCTCCGGTGCTATCAGCACTGCGGCCTGGGTTCGATTCCCATCTAGAGAGCTACCCACATACAAAAAAAAAAAAAAAAAAAAAAAAAAAAAAAAAAAAAAAAAAAAAAAAAAAAAAAAAAAAAAAAGGCCAAAAAAAAAAAAAAGAAAAGAAAAAAGAAAAAAATCACTTCTCTGTTAAATTCATTCTGCCATTGATCCTTTTGGATGAGTTTTAAATTTCACTTATATTTTTCAGTTGTATCATTTCCATTTGGTTCTTTTTTATATCCTATATTTGGTGAGAATTTCTACTTCATTTGTTTCAAGGTGATTTGTAATTTCTTCTTAATTATCTTTACGATAACTACTTAAAATCCTTGTCATATAATTCTAATATCTGATTATAAGTCCAGCCAGAACTTAAAAAGTGTAGGAGAAAAAATTATTTTTCTCCCTCACAATACCATAGTCAGGAATGCTGAGACTAAAGCTTTTGACTTGCCAACCAACAAAACATCATCTATATAGTGTTTAATACAATGATCAGCCTCTTCTCCTCTTGAGTTATTTTAGTGACACCATATAGTGGGTTAGGAAAACCAGGTGGGCTCCTGGATGTCTTATTCCACTGCTACTGTTTTAATTATACAACTTCTCCACTAGAAACATCCCATACAATCAGAAGAAGTATTATGAATATTTAAAACTGTTATTCCAGTACTTTTAACAACATCTGTTAACCATCATTTTGGTGTGTGTTCATAAAGTAAAACATGAGACAATTTGAACAAATATCAACTGTGGTGAGGCACAACTTATAAACTGAAAGGGTGTGTAATAGGTCTGATGTCTATATGTCAAGAGCAGGTGCAGCCAATGCCCAGTGTAACTGGGACTCCTTAATCACAAGACTTAGACAGAAGTCATAGTCTGGCATGCAGCGATGGTTTCTGTATTAGAAACATAGAGTCCTATACTTTATAAGAAACAGTAAGTTTTGTTCCTTGGCTTCCAGTGTTGTAAATCCACCCACGTAGATCCAAGAAACTTCACTTGGCAATTGGGACTCTGGATTTTGTTGGGCTTGATCAGCTACTCCTACTGGTGAAGGTGAGATGACACTGAGGGGTACCAGTTTACCACCCCAAAATATGCTTTTTGGGATATTGATACTGGTTATTTTTAAGAAACAAGAGACTCAGAAAAAACCTTTCCCCTCTCTCCTAACCACCTAAGAGAAATTTAGATAGAGGACCTGCTCCAGAAAGGGAGATATCATCATAGATAACTGTAGTTTAATATGAACCAAGGGTGGAGTTCCCTGGTGGTGTAGTGGCTTAGGGCTTTGGCGCTGGCGCTGTCAGCGCTGCGGCCTGGGTTCGATTCCCAGCCAGGGAGCTACCCACATACAAAAAGCTAAATAAATAAATAAATAAATAAATAAAATAAAATATTAAAAAAAATATGAACCAAGGGTAATGGACAGGGAGAAACCTAACAAGGCCCATTAGATCAACGTCCTCTCTGTCCTATTGTTAAAGATGGCCCAGCAAACATTTATTTAGCAAACATTTGGTATTCTATCTTCGTGTGAATTGCCTTCCTGCCTTTTGAAGTCCCAAACCACCACCACCACCACCCCTTTCTCCTTAGCTAAAGGTGGCACATCAGCCTTAACTGCCTGCTCTGTCCTCAGATCCCATATTCTTATGGCACTGCTGTATGTACATACATATTAAATTTGGTCATTTTCTCCTGTTAATCTGTCTCATGTTATTAATAATCTGATTTTTAGTCCAGCCAGAACTTTAAAAAGGTAAGAGGAAACATTATTTTTTCTCCTTCACAACACCATACTCAGGGCTGCTGAGACTAAGGCTTTTGACTTGGAACCAACAAACATCATCTATACAGTGAAAGCTTTGGACATCAGAGGGTAGAGGTACTTGCACTAAATCTTGACTCACTACTAGTGACAAATTATGTGGGGGACTTCTCTCCGAGTGCTTTTTACAAGTGCCAGTGCCCTGAAAAGAATAAGAGCATGCACTGTCAGATTGCAGGGGTCTTCTTATATCTTCTAACTTGGACCGCACAGCCCCTATGTTTCCCCCCAAAATCCATCATGACTTTACTGTCCCCGTGTTGCATACCAATTTGTCAAGTGGTCAAGCAGTCCCCAAACAGTAGTGAAGTTAAGTCAGCTTGTCATATTTCTATAGATTCAGCTGGTAAGGAAATGAATCATAAATGTTATTCACACAGACAGTAAAAGCAAGGTCAGTAGTGTGTCACTCCCCATATGCCTAGTCCTACAGGATGATACTGAATCAGAGAGGCGGATGACAGCAAGCATGTGTGGTGGGTCACTCTGCCATTGAGAACCGTCCTCTAAACTACAGCCAACTAGTTTGCTAAACTTACACAGAAGCCTGCACCTATACCCTAAGGGAGACATCAAAGCAGAAAGTCCCATGCCTCACTTGGACCGGGGTGGTGGCGGAAGATGAGAAATGGATTTGTAGAAGTCTCCAGTAAGATAGCAAGCCTTCTTGGAGATAGGGAGACAGATGAGAAATGGCCTTTTGGCAGCTTCTCACAAGACTTCCATGTTCCAGAAGGGGATCACAGGGCGTTCTGCCAGGGCTTGGGTGACTGGGGTCAAGGCTTAACTACATGACCAATGCGGAGAAAAGCAATGTGGCCAGTGCTCCCTATTGGAGCCGTTTGCCTACATTTTACACTTAAACATGCAGGCCTGTAGCTTACAAACTTATTGGCATTTTATAGAAAATGATGGTCCAGGGAGAAGGGGGAGGGGATGGGGGAAGAAGGAAGGGGAGTTAAATATAAGGTGATGGAAAGAGAAGTCACATTAGGTGGTGAACTTATTATACATCAAGTTGACAATGCACTGTAGAATTGTATGCCTGAAACCTATGTAATCCTTGCTAACAGATGTCACCTCAATAAGTTTAACAATAGAAAAAAGAAAGAAAATGATAGTCCAGACATGAATGACTAGTGAATAGAGAATTTTAAGCGGTATCATTAGCTATAAGTTTGTCTTATTAAATTTTGGTTAATGGGGTTCAAGTAGAAAATATTTTGCTTAAAATATTAGAACACAAAAACAAATGTTTTCTTATTATTCATATGCCATTGTTACAACTTTGGAATTCCCCTAATAAAAATGTAGAAGAAAATAGGTAAAATTGGAATAAAAGTGAAATAAGGGCTCCACATTGAGCTCCAGTATTATGATAAAAGGTTGAATGTAAGGTCCATTCTTTATGCTTTTGGAAATAATGTTACACATTTAAATATAAAGGTCCTTTACATTCTGACATTTATCCTTTGGATAGTTGTTGTATATTCATAGTCACTCTTTGTGACACCTCAAGTGGTGTAAGTAAAACAGCTTTCTGTTGCCAGAGACTTATATTTAAATCAATTTTACTAACCAAACATCTAAATTTCTTTTAACACATGATTGCCTGATTACTTCCATAGTCTTCTATCAGAGTAAATTCAGACTCTTCTCAGGTTTTAAATTAAAATGGATTTTAAAAAAATAAACTTGCTGGTCATATTTGCATAAAGTAAAAAACTGTTCTATAAGGACACATTAGAAAGCAGAGGGAAGATAAAAGGTATGGGAGTAAATGAGAAGAATGAGAGAAGAAAAGAGAGGAAAAAGAGAAAAAAGGAAAAAGAAAGGGGTTTCATTTCTTTGTATTTCGGAGAAGAATATGCCAATATTTTAGACTTTGCTATTTCTGAAAAATGTTAGGATAACTAATTTCTAAGAATCTTAAACTTTGTAATTTCCAATAATTAAAATCACCATTGGAAAAAATTACAAGATTCAAGAAGGAAAAATTATACTTCTTTATTGAACTTTTCATTCCTAGCTAATAGAATTTCCTGTAACAATTCTTGTCAAATGTTGGAGACCATGCTTGGTGTACATTCATTATAGACAATTTTCTTTTGGCCGTAAGAGGCTATTAATGTATCATTCCAAAACATTTGAAAAGTAACACCTTGCATTGCAATAGAGTTATGAGAATTAGATAGAAAACAGTATCAATACTTTGTTTAACTTACTAAGTTTAAACTTGATGTATAAAAAACTATAGGGGGGACTTCCCTGGTGGTGTAGTGGCTTAAGGCTTTGGCACTGGTGCTGTCAACGCTGCGGCCTGGGTTCGATTCCCAGCCAGGGAGCTACCCACATACAAAAAAAAGAGAAAAAAAAACTATAGGGGATACAATGTTATGTGTCAAATATGTTTAAATTAAGAAAAGTATAGTGGAAATGGTAAGAGGCAGATGGGAGCAGGTGTTTGTTTGAGGTCTGGCCTAACTCAAAAGCAATAAGGGGTGCACTGCACTCCACCAGCTGTAAGCCCCACAGCCTCAGCTCTCACTGATGCTCCTTGAGAAGCTGGAATCCTCTTAGCATTGAGCCCATGAGCTGTTCTTCTTGCTGCCCCAGGAAGATGGTTGTTCAAATCCCTTCCTATGTCAGCCAGGATACTATTTGTGTTTGGAGGACCATCAGATACGCAGCCTATGTTTGGGATCAAAGTAGTCAAATATTTAAGGGTAAGATATGATTTCAGCCAATAGTGTTTCAGAGAACCATGTATATGAAAATTTCAATTAAAGGGGTGAGGGGAATCATACTCCTTATGCATGTAAATGAATGCATGTGAATTAATGCATATGAATCTTTTGTACTGTGATATAAAGCCCAAAATAGAAGTGGGATCCCCATTCCTGAGACCTGCCTTAGATACAGGAGTCTATGACAATTACAAGGATAATGAACACAATTAACTAAAGAAAGCCTGCAATGAAAAAGTGAGACCATCTAAACCTGCAGAATCAGAGTGATTTGGGCAGGGTCACTTATCTCCAGTTTTTACAACATTACAATGTCATTCAAGTGTCATTTCTAGCCTTGATTTCCCTTCATTGTTCAGAAAGGTTGCTTATTGACAATAATTAGAGCAATGTAATACATGCCTTTACAAATACATTTAACAATGCCAAGTGTATGGAGCAATGGAAATGCTCATATACTGTTGGTGAATGTATAGCAACTTTGGAAAATGGTTTGGCATTATGTACTAAATTTTAAAATATGCATACCTTATGACTCAGCTATTTCACTCCTAGGCATATATCCAGCAGAAATGCATTCATATGTGCACCAAAAGTCATATAGATGAATGTTTATATCAATGTTCTTTATTAAAGAACCTGAAAACAACACAAATGTCTACCAAAAACAAAATGGATAAATTGTAGTATTACATATTCACACAGTGAAATTGCAGACAGCAACTAAAAACCCACACTCACATAGATGAATCTTACAACATGATGTTAAGTGAAAGGAGCCAGACACCAAACAGCACATCCAATTATTAAAGTTCAAACACATACAAAACAAATGTGGGATGTAACAAGTCAAGATAGCAGTTACTTTGAGGAGGTGGGAGGATAATGCTTCCGAATATTTGATGCATGTCTCTATCTAGATGTAACCTAGAGACGTAAAACTCATCTTGCCTCAAAACAGACCTCATACTGTCCCTGTAACCTTTAGTTTCTATATACAGTCAGTCATCAAATTCCAGGGATTATATTCTTTTTCTTTTTCTTTTTCTTTTTCTTTCTTTCCCCCCAGGGATTATATTCTTAAAATCTCTCTCAACCCCCTCGTCCTCACTGTTTTGATTGCAGGTCATTATTACATTTTCACCTGAACTACTCCATTAGTATTCTAAATGTCTCTTATCCCATTCTTTCTCTCTTTCTTTAAAGCCACACCCCATACTGCCACTAGAGTGATAATCTACAAACATACAGTGATTATATTATTCCCACTAGTTAAAATGAAGAATTATTTCTCCATTTTCTTCAATAAAAAGTGAAGCAAGTGTACAGGGTGCACTGTGACTGGCCCTTGCCCAGCCTCTGGTGCCTGCCTTCCCTTACCTTGAACCACATACAGATTGCAGAAGGCAGCAAATCACTTCCTGCCTTCCACTCCCTCTACCTAGTTTCTTTTTTTTTTTAATGTACATATTGTGAAATGATCACCACAATAAGTTTTATTTTATTTTATTTTTTTATTTTTATGTGGGTAGTTCCCTGGCTGCGAATTGAACCCAGGCCGCAGTGTTGACAGCGCCAAAGCCTTAAGCCACTACACCACCAGGGAACCCCCCTCCACCTATGTGACCTTGGTGACCTTGTACAAGGTACTTTAGCACTTTGAGCCTAATTTTCCTCATCTGTAAATTAGGGATCATCATAAACTCAATGCTTAGTTTTACACACACACACACACACACACACACACACACACACACACGTGACTGAGCTTGTATATATCTGATGATTAAGTTTGTGAACTTGCCACCATGCACTTACACTGCCAGCACTGTACAGACAACTTGGCAAGATTATGGCACCTTACTGAGTCGTGTGTACGGTGCTGCCAATGTAAGTACATGGTGGCAAGTTTGTGAACTTAATTGTCAGATTTTGGGTAGGATGACAGCTCTGATGGCCATTCCAGAAAGAGTTCCAAAATTGCTATGAAGGGTGGACTAGGCTCTGGCGTTGGTGCGTAGCTTCCTAAGGGGAGTACTTCCAAAGTGACCATAGTGATATTCAATAATGTGGTATGTAGCAGTTTTTCTAGGATGAATTCATGAAATTAATTGTTCAACCACACACACACACACACACACACACACACACAATTTTAAAAAATAAAGCTGTGACAACTTTATATTGTAAGACTCAATTTTTAGTAGTAATTTTGAATGATCTTCATTCAATTTACATAGTAAGCCAGTATCATTTTATTTTTTATAGTTATCTCTTTTTTCCCCAAGCTATATTGAAATATAATTAACATGTAACATTGTATAAGTTTAAGGTATACAACCTGTTGATTTAATACATTTATAAATTGTAAATGATTATAACCATAATTAACTAACACCTCCAATTTCATCATATAATTATCTTTTTTTTTGTAGTAAGAACATTTAAGATCTACTTTCTGGAGTTCCCTGGTGGTGTAGTGGCTTAAGGCTTTGGTGCTGGCGCTGTCAGTGCTGCGGCCTGGGTTCGATTCCCAGTCAGGGAGCTACCCACATACCAAAAAGCAAAAAAAAAAAAAAAAAGATCTACTTTCTTATCAACAGTCAAGTATATGATACAGTATCATTAGCTATAATCACTATGCTATGCATTAAATCTCCAGAATTTTAATCTTCTAATGGGAAGTTTGCACTTTGACCAATATTTCCCCATTTCCCCCATCCCCACTCCAACCTCTCGTAAGTACCACTCTACTCTGTTTCTCTGAGCTCAACTTTTTTAGATTTCACATGTAAGTGAGATCATACAGTATTTGCTTTTCTCTGTAAGACCCAATGTTTTGTACACAGCCTTTATTCTAACTTTGAATCTAGCATTCAATCCAAAGTTACACATCTCAAGCCAGGCTCACCTATAACACTGCTGGAAAGAATCTGCAACCTAAACCTCACTGGGCTTCAAGCTTTGCAAGGAAACCCAGGCCTCACAAAGGCCTTTGAGTGTGATGATGCTTGCAGAGAAGGCATGTTGTGTCCTGCCCCCTGGGGTCTGATTCTCTCTCACTTACTGACATCTTCTAATTCCAATCACCTTCTACTCCACTCATGACCTTCAAGCCATGCTGGCCTCTTTGCCATGTGTCTTTATTGCCCAGGACAACCAATAATTTCTCACCTGAAGCCTTTGTGTTTACCTTTCCCTCTGCTTGGTACACTTTTCCTTCGGTTGCCCACTTGGTTTCATGCTCCCTCATGCTCTGCTCAAAGTTTACCTTTGCAGAGATGCCTTCCTTTACTTTCTTTCCCTAAGTCAGAAAACTAGCATCCTGAATTTTAAAACGATAGCTACACACACCACACACACACATTTCCCTTTCAATTACTTCTTGTCTACCTATTTGTTTATTGTTTGTCTTTCATGCTAAAATATAAGCTTTACATGGACAGGGATTTTTGTCTGTTCTTTTTCACTACTGTATCACTAGCACCTACCACACAATAAATGAATGAATTAATAAAATACATAGTATGAGGCTGTGAAGTTTGTCTCCTCTGGGCATTAGCAGAATCTCAGGAGGTTCAGGATGGGTCACTAGCCTGAAGTTAACTTCTTACTGGTGAAGACGATTTCAAGTCCTCCCCTGCTGTGCCCCCAGTGGGTATCCACAGTCTCATGGATGCCAAATATTAGTGAGCAAGTGTCAAGGACTCCAAGATCATAATCCCCATCTCCTAAGACTCCAGTTCCTGCTTCAAGGTGCTTGTGAAGGTCCTGGGTGTTGGTGGTCAGTTTTGGCTATTCAGGCAAAGGCTCACCCATTCTCTCATGAGAGGTGTGTGTTTATGTCTAAGTGAGAACCATCATCCCCCAGAGCCCAGCATGTGAGCCACAGCCAGAATAAGATGGTGAGGTCTTGGACCTGCTGGTCTTGCAGGAGCAAGAAAGGATCCTTGGGAGGTTCTGGAGGAGAAAGGAAAAGGGAAGGATATTGTCTGCAGGTGAAGGGGTTAGCCTGAGAGACAGAACTTAAAGAGTATTCGTGTTCTAACCCCTATGTTCCTCATGTTGTTTTTCTTCCCCCATCAGCTGCCCTGCAACTGCCTTCCCCACACCCAACTCTGTGTACCTTCAGTACCAAGTCTCTCCCCTCATCGTGCACCATATCTGCCTGGGCAGGCAGGAGAAGACCACTTCCCATCTCTCCTACACCAGCACCATGTGCCACAGAGTCTTCCTGAGCCTGACACATGGACACGAGGACAGGGTATGCGGCCTGAGCAATGGGCAAGGGGCCAGCCAGAGGGGGTCAGAATAAACTCTTCTGTGTCATGCCACCATGCTCTCCACCTCAGAATGGGGCCAGGTGGCCACACGGAAGCTAAAACAGGGTTGAGAGTGACACGCTGAGACTAATTTTTACCATTCAATGAAAGGGTGAGTCTGAGAGTGGAGTCAGGTAGGAGATTCCCCTGGGTGTTTGAGAGCCTAGTCGTTGAGGTATGCAGCCTTGGGCTTGGTGTTCAACTTGGGGACTGCCATTGCACCTAGGCCTTGGATTTAGGGCCTTGTTTGGCATAAAGCAACGTAAGTTCCCAGGGTGAGATTTAGTTGTAAGGAAACTCCTAGCAATAAGTCAGCTCCTTAACTACAATGAGGAGCAAGGGAGACCTAGGAACTCCCCTTGGAATGTTTGGCAAATTGCACTGAGGCCTGGAGATCAAGCTCAGAGATGGAATGCTTGGTGGAGAATGGGTGTCATGGAGACTGGAAATTATACCCAGGCCTGGTGGGATGAGATGAGGAAGGCCCGATTTAGGCACAGAGCATTTGAAGGAATGAGAGTTCACCCATATTTGGGGTGAATGTGGCTAAAAGGAATCACCTCCCTGGAGGCTGACACATCATCCATGAGGGTTGCACTCAAGGGAATCTACAGTGTAGATGCTGCCAGCTTGCTTGAAGTTTAGGGCGGAAGAATGCTGACCTGTGCATAGTAGAGCTGTGGGGATTGCTATGTTGATTTAAAGAACTCATTTATCGCTTCCTAGCCAGGGAACTACCCCCCCCCCAAAACAAAACAAAACAAAAATTCATTTAGAACTTTAAATCCTCAGCGAGAACTCTAAAAGATTGACAGGTTCCTAGGTGGAGCCTATGAAGATTAGGATTGTTGTATTAGGTTTAAGAACGTGGTTAATGTTTCTCATACACTGCTGATGGGAATGTAAATTGGTACAGCCACTATGAAAAACAGTATGGAGTTTCCTCAAAATATTAAGAATAGGATTACCATACGATCCAGCAATCCCTTTTCTGGGTATCTACCCTAAAAGATCTGAAAACATTTACCCCTAAAGATATCTGTACCCCTATGTTCATTGCAGCACTGTTCACAGTGGCCAAAACATGGAAACAACCAAAGTGCCCTGCGACAGATGACTGGATAAAGAAGCTGTAGTACATATACACAATGGGATATTACTCAGCTGTAGAAAAAAATGAAAAAGTGCCATTTGCTATAACATGAATGGATCTTGAGATTATCATGCTGAGCGAAATAAGTCAGAAAGAAAAAGTTGAGAACCATATCATTTCACTCATGGGGGTTATAAAACTGAAAGCTGCAAACAAGACAAACAAAAAAACCCCAGGGAGTTCCCTGATGGTGTAGTGGCTTGGGGCTTCGGCGCTGGCGCTGTCAGTGCTGTGGCCTGGGTTCGATTCCCAGCCAGGGAGCTACCCACATACCAAAAAGCAAAAAAAAAAAAAAAAAAGAAAAGAAAATTTCAAGGAGTGACAAATGTAACCTGCAGAGAAAGATATACAATGTGATCTCACGTTTATAAAACATACAAAAAAAACCCCAACCAAAACCAGTTCTGATATTTACTGGCTGTGTGTCCTTGAGAAATTTACTTAGCTTTCTCTTACTTTTCCAACACCGTGGAGGTAAGAGAAGCATGGGTTTCTTTTGTGAAGTATAGAATGTATGTAGTCTTAGTGCTTGTTTTGTAGTAAATGTTCAATAAACGTCAGCAATATATTAGAGAAAGGAATGGAAGGACCCATGTCAGGATATAGAAACGGAGCACCAAGGGGAAGGAAGAAAGATTTCTTAAAAGAGCATTAAAATAGATAGATGTGAAAAAATTAGCATAATGGCATAAATATTATGAGCCAATTTGATAGAAGTGTGTGTGTGTGTGTGTGTGTGTGTGTGTCTGTAGTGTTTATTCCATACTGATGAGATTTCAGGTAATTAACACATTTTCTCTGTTAAAAAAACAAAATTGAGCTGACTAAATTTGAACATGTAATTGGCTTTATTACGTGATTCATGAATTAGGCAGCACCTCAGCTAGAAACCAGAAGGGCAAGCTGACAAGTCATACAAAATGGAAGATTTTTATAGAAAGAGTTCTTAACAAAACTCTTTTGGAGTCAGGGCGTCTTTTTTAACAGGAAAGGTTTTTGTCATGCTGATTGCCACGTCTTTCTTTGGGGGTTGAAAAGGGCCCAGATGACAGATTGCCTTACTGGTACTTGACCAGAAAATTCCAGACTGGTTGATTAAGATTACATTTGTGGGTTCTGCGACCAAAGCTGGGCCAGAGGCAGTGACGTTCCTTCCTTTTTGATTCTTTCTCGCTACTTGAGGCTCGATGGGTAGACCACAGAACAGTCTTCCCAGGAGTTTAAGGCTGAGCTCAGCAACCCAGTGATGATTAACCCGAACAAGAGGGGTCACCATCTGACAGTCAGAATAGTGCACCTGATGAAGAGAATGCAGGGGGGTTCCCTGCTGGTGTCGTGGCTAGGATTTGGCGACACCACCGCCTGGGCTCCATCCCCACTCAGGGAACAAACCAAAAAGAGAAAAAAGAGAATGAAGAGGAAGGAGCACCTGAGGTTATAGGGCCCAACCCAGGAGATGCTCTCCAGTAAAAGGTTCAACCAAAGACTGGGGGTGAGGACACAGAGGTCCTGTTGTCAAGGGCGAGATAGTACCAACTGTCCAGCCAATTGAAGTTTGGAAGCAAAATCTGATCCACAAGATGATCTCCTGGAAGTGGCCCAGCCAAAGACGGACCGTAAGAGCAGAGAGGGTCGTGATGTCCAGCAGGAGGTTTTACAGAAACTGGAAACCATGTATGTGCTGGAAGCAGAAGGGCAACCACAGGTTTGAAGGAAGTCGAGCTGAAACAACAAAAACTGTCATGGGGGATATTTGACTGTTAAAATGCTTACAGGGGGAGTTCCCTGGTGGTGCAGTGGCTTAAGGCTTCGGCGCTGGCACTGTCAACGCTGCGGCCTGGGTTCGATTCCCAGCCAGGGAGCTACCCACATACCAAAAAGCAAAATAAAATAAAATAAAATAAAATGCTTACAGTAACATTTTACAGCTTTCTCCAAAGAACACTGCTGATTTTCTGTTAAATTTATGCCTAAGTGTTTGATACTCTTGACAATTCTATCATTTTCTGAAATTTAGTATTCTGATAGAGCCGGTATATACAGATGTATCTGAACATTGGCATTTTCTCCAGCAAACTTGCTAATTCCAAAACATTATGTCTAGATCGTTTTTGAGTTTCAACATCCACAATCATGTCATTTCTGCGTACTTAGCAGACTTTTCTGCTGTTTAAAACATTATGCCTGTTTTTCCTATTCTCATTTTACAACAATGGACACAATCACTCAGTACAGTGTTAATTGGAATAATAGTGCACCATCCTTGTCTTATTCCTGGGAGAAAATGCAGAAATTTTAGCATTTCATCATGTAGACTGGGAAATAGATGAAGTTCCCCTCTAATCCTATTTTGCTAAGATTATATGTGTTGACTAAATGTTGACTTTCATTAAAAAAATAGATTACCTTTGTGTGAGAGGTAAAGATGCAATTAGATCAGGTATTAAATCTAGGTTTGGTATCATGGGCTTTTTGGGCCTGTGGTTTTCTCTTTCACATCCCTATGTATTTGAATTTATTAACCTGATCATTAATCATTTCAATTTTTTATTGTAAAATGTACTATACATACAGACAACCATATAAGATATTATCAACAATTTATTTATTTATTTATTTATTTATTTAAATTCATTTTTATTGTTAGACTTATTGGGGTGACATCTGTTAGCAAGGATTACATAGGTTTCAGGCATACAATTCTACAGTGCATTGTCAACTTGATGTATAATCAGTTCACCACCTAATGTGACTTCTCTTTCCATCACCTTATATTTAGCTTCCCCCCCTCCTCTCCCACCCCCTCCCCTTTCTCCCCTCCCT
>PVJL010015859.1:0-15000 GCA_004026885.1 Lyroderma lyra
CAGTGGGATCCCTATGGAATCACTGAAAAGCTGTGTTTATTCTTGAAGAGGAAAGGACCATCTGAAGATTTTTTTCCTCCCTCTATATAATCCACCCTCTCTACTCCACTCCCTCACACATTCTTCTTTTTGCCTTTTTTGAAATGCTCTTTTTATATGTCTTTCATTAAAATAATTTTTTTAAAGGAAAGGACATTGAACCCTTTGCCCAACTCTCAGTGCTGAATCCTTTACAAGTGGAAAAAGTAACATTGGGGGGAAATGCTAGAACACATAAACTCTCTCACCTGCCAGAATAAAAGTTAAGGTTTATTTTCTAGTTTGAAAATTCTTTCAACTAACACATATTTTGTATGCCTGCAATGAACCATGTTCTACTGGCATGGCATGCGTTATACTCAGCATCTCATAATTAAGCATTTCTAAAATTTCCATAAAGATGTATGACATTTTAAGTACCACAGAGAGATGCTGAGTTTATCACATTAAATATAAAACAGTACATTAGCATTTGCATAAAGAGCAAAATAACACCTCCACACTTAAAATATATATATATATATATTCTTTTTTTTTAATATTCAATTTATATACTGCCTTTCCTTTTAAATACTTGGATTAATATTTTCCTGGCTAAACTGTTTGAGGAAAAGGTGTTAAAATTACCTTCAAGTAATATAGCCATGTCTGGCTGCTTAGTGTGACAGTAACAAATGGAGTCTTTATTCCATATTGCAAGGTGTCCTCAGAATCACACTATACGGTAAATTTGAATTGATGGGAAAAGTATGTATACAGTCACTGCAAAAGCAAATTTCCTCCCTGCCCTGCCCTCCCCTGCTTTCTCTTGCTTTGTTTTCCCTGCCCTGAGTAAGTTTGCAAATACATGTCAAGACTCTGCCATAACAAACCTGCTTGAAAATAAATATAGGAATACAGAAATTAAATATGATGGTAATTAATGAACATACTCTTGTAGTTGAATAGTTTTAATGTTTTGATTTGATTATTATTAGTCATTTACTATAGTAAAGTTTTACTTGAATTTTATAGTTGTTTCAGGTCCTAACAATTCTAATTTTCATTTATTTATTTTACATAATTCATTTCTCTTTATCCTCTGTTCAGATGAACTCACTAGCTGTAGGAAATTTTTATTTCTCCTGTAAATGTTGTTTAGTTAAGTCTGAAACCAAAATATGAACAAATGGCATTAGTTCCAATACTTTGTACATAATGCAAGGGAGAAGCATTTTTCTTGGCTACATTTTATAGTTCTACACTGTAACACAAGGGGAAGATCTGGCTTCTGGAGAGCCGGTTTCCCAGGATGGACAGGACCCAGATTGTACTATAGAAGGAAGATACCAAGGGAGAAGGGAAGGTTGAGAAACAGATGTAGGATGACATGAATATATAGATCTGCCCAAGGAGAATATGTGTAAATAGCAGGGGCATTGCCAAATGTTGAACCGAATAAAAGAACCCAAATTAAGGATGCAAATTATAATTTTGTAAAAAAAAAAAAAAATCATGTTGGTGCCAACAAGGATACCTTGGCACTAGAGTACCTTTCCCTCTAATAAACGAAGCAATCTGCTCATGGAATGGCTCTTTCCTGGGTCTTTCAAGTAGCACATCAAGCGAACTAACCATAGCATACTAATGATGCATTATTACTCAATAGCCATAATCACCCAGGGACTGAAAAGGTCTAGAAGCATATTCAACATAATTAAAGGACTAAAAACAGCCAGAGCAATGAACAGGCTAGTTTTTACTCTATTTTGCCATCAGGTAGAAATGTTGATGCCAAATATATTCTTCTGGAATTATTAATCTCCTTGTACAGAACAGTAAAAGCTATCATCACAATTCATATGCTATAATATTACTAGAGAGGCATCTACAGACTTTTAAACAGGTATTCACATCTCATCTATTGTCTTATACTGTGCACGTATATAAAACACAGATGACAAATTAACAGTGCAATTAATAGCATTTCCATTGTAGCAGAATTTACTAACCAATCATTGTAGTCTTTCTCTAAGAATTCTGTATACCCAGAATTCTTTTCAAGCAACTCTCCAGGAAGCCAACAATGTTTCACCTGGGTTGGTCCATCAGGTATAACATGGTTTATAGTCATCCTTATACAATAACATCCTTCTTCTCCACCTTTGCAACAATTAAGCCCAGTCCTCCCAGTCAAAGTGAACCAGTGTAGGTATGCTAAAGCTCAGAGGCCCAGTAATCCTGAGTTACTCATTTATTGATTCACAAGTATTTATTCAACTCCTTCAGTGTTCCTGTCATTATGTTAGACTCTGACCACAACAAGAAATAAAATTGATTTCTGCCAACAAGAAACCCAAAGTTTAACGGATGTGTCTCCAGGATATCCACACTACAGAAAAAGGAAGAATGGCTAACACTTTTCCAAATAGTAATAGTAATTTTGTCCTTCATCTTCATGGTGACTCTGGAGCTATAGGAACAAATAATTAGATTATCACACTTAAACAATTATCTCTAATTGTGGTCTCTGGTTCACTAGTTAGGTACTGAAAAGTATAAACATGATTTGTCTAAATACATAAAACAAATGTACAATGACAACATATCAGGTGCACTGTAGTGCGATGAGAAAATCATAGTTTTGGAGCCCAAAAGACCTCAAATTTGACTCCCACTTCTTTGCTTATTACTTGTGTAACCTTGCCCAAGTGACTTAGCTCTCTGAGCTTCAATTATCTCAACTCAAAAATAATATATAGACAAATGCCTATGATTATGACAAGGAGTAAGTAAGGGACATATGATAAGTTCCTGGCATACAACAGGAAATCAACAAATGTTCATATATTTGTGATGTCATGTGCTGTCTGGCGTGGATCACATCCACTGAGAACATTGTCACAGAAGAAGCTGAAATGTAAAAGAAGTAGCACTGACCCTCCAGATGATACTCTTTAAAAGATACCAGGATACAACATAAGAGGTATTTAGAATGGACTGACCATTTATGCATATCCATTAGCATATGGCCACACTTGGCCATTGAAGCAGCTGCTCTGACTCTAACAACACAAAGGAAATGAGGGATGATTTTTCAGAAATCTTTCACTCCTGTAACAGGAGTGGGGAAAAACACAAAACCACCTACCATTGCTTCTGTGGGAATCAGCTTCTCCAGGCTTCCTCGTGTGCTACTTGGTCTTTAATTTATGGAGTTAACAGAAAGCACCGCTTTCAGCAGCGCAGATGCTGGACAAATAGCTAGGGCATTGATTTTGGTATTTCACCAAACTGATGGCATCATTATGTTGAGTGAATATCACTGTCTCTAATAAAAATGCTTTATGTGGAGTCTCAGGAAAGGGAGAGGACTAGCAGGCTGCCACAGATGAAAAAAGAAGTGAAATCACAAAGTGGCATTTTCTCTTGGGCCACCAGCCCTCCGTGTTTTAGCATTATATATGACTTCTGATACTCATTTTCTACTGATTATTTTTACTTTTTTTTTTGCATGCTACCACCACCAAACATTAGACAAGAGAACTGTACATATAATGTAGTTTTTCACATCAGTACATATTTGCAATAGAGTAGTTAAAATATTTTGTTAAAATATATGTAAACATGCAATTGAGTTTTTAATTAATTCTTCTACCAAAACTAACAGCATTAGCCAAGAATATAATATATATTCCAAAAAAAACCCAAAAAACTCTTGCTTGTGTTTAGACCTCACTGAATTAGGGTTTCCCCCTAATACTAAATCCAGGCACATAAGCACAACATGAAAAATAATTGTTATTTTTAAGGCATTAAAGATATTAGCACAACCAAGTATAGATAAATGATGGGAAGAAAAAAATAAAGATACAAGAAACTCAAATACACTTGTAAATTGCAAACAAACTTGATTTACTAAAGACTATATAGTACAAAAGAATACTTAACTAAATAAATTTGAGAGTTAGTAACAAGCACAATAAATTTGCTGTTTGAGATTCTTTGCTATAATTGACTTTCTATCATTGCATATATATATATTTATACATATATATATTTTTTAATATATAAAAATGACCTACATGCCAATTTCTCATGGAACAAACTGAGCTAAATTACTTGGTACAGGGGCCACACCCCTGTTGCAGAATATGCACACATAGAAGCTGTGTGTGTGTGTGTGTGTGTGTGTGTGTGTAGATATATATAGATATATATAAGATATATATAGATATATAGATAGATAGATAGATAGATATCTATATATATATATCTATATATCTTATCCAAGAATATTAAATGGTTTTCATTTGCATTTCTTGACTGACTGCTGAGTCACAGATTAAATCAACAAATCAGTGATTTGATTCATTGCTTGGAGAACAAAAGCATACTGACGAAATTACCAATTTACCAGTCTTACTGCCAAATGTCATCCACCTTTAATTCATTCTGCATATAACCTTTTTAAAATACCAATTTTATCATTTTAATAAACCTATGGCACAATAATTACAACCTAAGGCCTTGTTGTCAAAAAGGCAGGTGTCCATATCTCAACTCTGCCACATTTTAGCTACATGACATCCAGTTCTTTAACTTCTTTAAATCTAAGATTCAGTAATCTCATCTATAAAAATGGGAATAATAAAGTGTCTCATTGCCATGAGAATGAACTAAGATAGCATATAATATACTTAACACAACGACTGGAGCACAGTTATTACTCTTTCACGACATCTCTTTTGCTAGCACCATGTTTATGGGGCAAAATTAAGAATGTTCCACATGAATTTCATTTTTATGTTCCAGGTTCTAAGTCCTACCCCTGAGCATTAGAACCACTTGGTCATCATTAGCCTGGTCATGGAGCACCATTCTATGTTGTGACTCCATAGGAGGCTCACCCCTAACTACCCCAGCCCACTCATCTTCCTCTTCTTTTCACCATGACAGATCTTTTTCATGTCTCATCATGGCACAATCCCTGGTCCTAGCAAAAATGGAATATGTCACATTCCAAACATACTTTTCATTGGCATAATTTTATTAACAGGATTAGAAATTATATTGCAGGCATAAAGACGTATGTGATGAAAACCTAACTCAAACTCACCTCAGCAATAAGGCAATGTGTCAGTCGATGGCACCCTACAGCGTGGATCTGGTGACCAGGATTCAGATGCACAAATGATGTCATCAAAACTGTCTCCCTCTTTTTCTCCCTCTCTTATTGGTCAAGTTCACATGTGGGAAGTAACCTCTACTAGGTTGAATGGTGTCCTCAAATAATTCATACCCACCTGAAATCTCAAACTGTGATGTATTGGGAAATAGGGTCTTTGTGGATGTAATTAGTTAAGATGAGGTCCTACTGCATTAGAGTGGGTCCTAAATATGACTGGGGTCTTTATAAGAAAAGGAAAGAAGCACAAGGACACCTAGAGAAGGCCATATGAAGACATGCATAGAGACTGGAATAATGCAGCTACAAGCCAAAGGATGCCAAGGATTTCTTGAAACTACCAGAAGCCTGGAAGAAGTAAAGAAGGATTCATCCCTACAGCCTTCAGAGGGAGCACAGCTCTGTTGACAAACTGATTTGGACTTCTTAGCCTCCAGAGAATACTTTCCTGTTCTCATAAGCTACCAAGTTTGTGATCATTTGTTATGGCAGCCCTAGGAGGTGAATACACAACCTTAATAGCAAGAGTAAACTTTCTTGATGGTGGTGGGAAAATAGCTCCAGGGTAGCCTCATATTGGCACACTGTACTATCCACCCATCTTTAACCAATAACTGGTATTTCGGGCCAGAATTTGTTCTCTGTCTTCCCTTCCTGCAAGGTAGTTTATAGTCCCCTGCACAAATTGTGCTGATGATAAAGTGGCCCTCTCTTTCTCAGGCCAGTCTGGACCCAGTAATAAAGATTCCAAGAAACACAATTATCCCCTAAGATTAGTCTTGACTTATCACACCATGAGAAGCCTAGATCCAGCACAGCTAATACTAAATTTTTCTTCTCAGATTTCACCTCCATCAACTCAACAGTCAGTAGTTAACAGTACCTGGAGAGATGCATATGGAGACGGCTGGTTGTCAGGAGCTCTAATCTTCAGTAGAGGAAGGCAATCACATCCAAATCTTGGTCTATGAGAGACAGGAACGGAAGTAATAAATAACCTGACTTTACTCTCCTGCCACCCTGTGCCCTCAAATCCTTCTGGAAGAGAGCACACTGAGGCAGTTCATAGAAGCCAGCCTCCTACAGGATACACAGCAGAGTAGAAAAAGCTGGACTGTCAATCTGGAGAGGAAAACGGAAGACCCAGCACAGTGGCCTTGTAAGAAATAATGTAAGAAATGGATGACAGATCTAGTATGAGATATAAATAGAAAAGATTAATGGAATGTTTTATTCATCAACTGTGCCCATGATTTTAAATTAAGGAAATAAGATGATGAATTATAGATTTAGACCCTTTAGGCAAATCAGCCAAAACATACTGAAACCATCATAATATACTTGTATTTTAATTGACTAGCCTAAAAAGAAGTGAGATTGCAGCCCACCCACATCCTTCCTCTTCTGACAGCCTCACAAATTTGATTTTCAAGTGTTACTTCTTCTCACCGTCCGTGGTCTTTTAACCAATCTGCCTATAAGAAGCTGCAAGGTTCTGCATTGTCTGCAACTGAATGCAAAGGAAGGGTGGGAGTTGTAAAGCACCAAAATGAGCAACCAGTCAGGCTGGCATGATTGATTGTGCTAATGTATACATCACGAAGACCCATTGAGTCTCCCTGAAAAGAGAATTTTTTAGAAGTTCAAATGACTTTACCTCTAATCCAATACATTATTGTCCTTCAGAAGTGAATTCAGCTGAGATGCACAGTAGAGTTAGTTCAGTGCACGTGCTTTAGTGAGGAAGAATCACCTTCCATATTGGTGTTGTTCCATCAGAGAGACAAGCAGCTAAAATTAAGTGGCAAAAGACAGACAAAAGCAAACACAACCAGGGCGGAGCAGTGAAGTCAGTTAATCTGTCCCCTTGGGGAGCAGGGCTGCCCTCTCTTCCCTTAGGGGACTGTCTTTCCCTTAGAGGACAGGTGAACAGGGGCAGCCTTGTGCAAATGGTGCACATCTATGATCTCAATCGGAAACCATGATCAGAATGGAAATTACTTTGCTTAGACTTGGTTAGTCAAAGCAGCTACACTCTAAGACAATGGAAGATGCCTTTAAGATTTAAAGTTTCAAATCAGACTCAAATTCTACATTTACTGAATGCAAGTGTATTAAGAAAATATTTATCTGCCATATCTGAAATAGCATTATTTTACCTGAGTTGAAATTCCAGTGAAGAGAGATTTAAAAAAAAAAAAAAGCTATTTCTATAAAATCACTTAGGGTTTCCTATAGTCCTAAGTATTTGAATAATTGCCTCAATTTCCTATGTCATTTAAAGTTCAGAGATAATCTCAATGGTTCTTTGACTTCATGATTTGCTGATTACAGAATACATTGGTTAAAGCAGTAACATGGATTATGTGAAGACTTTCAATTATACTCTAAACTGGAAAAGAAATATATTAGTAATAAATTGTAACTGAAGAGTTAGTTTTAATGAATCAACTTAAAAAAAAAAGAGAGAAGAGCTAGAAAATCAGGGTAAGAATACAGGGACAATAACAAGATCTTAGAGGACTGTTTCGCTTTTCTCACTCAAATTCTGATTTTTAATATTTGAAAAGTTATTTATTTTACTTTCCAAAGGTAGTTATTTAAATGTCATCCAAGTTATGAAATCACATCTTATACACAGAAAACACTTGTTTAAAAAATGTTTAATCTCACTGCATAAATTTTCTTATCTCATAAAATGTCCCCACAGCTACATCTACAGATATGTTTAGGTATTTAAAACTTTAAGATCATGAAGTAGATGTCTTGTCAATTGTGTGCAATATAAATTTGCCTAAGACTATTTTAAACCTATTTCTATAAAAGTCATAATAAATTTGAGTGCATTTTAATTCCAGTTTGGGGAACAACAGTTTGACAGTAAAACCATTTAAGTTTAACAAAATTTTTTAATAAAATGATCTGTTCAAGAGTTTATGTTATGCCATTCATTAATTTCTTTATTTTGCAAACATTTACTGAGATAAAGCAGGAATCAAGACACACATGATGCCCACACTCAGGAAATACTCAGTTCTGCCTGGCACTCAAATTAAGAGACCACTTATGTTAAAACAGCACCAGAAGAAGTAGTTTAGTTCAGAATTTGTGTGATTTACTAGTATTTATGAAAGCTAAAAACATATATTCATTTTTAATTGTGGCTAGAAAAAGGAAATGTAAATGTGCAGAATTTGATCAAGAAAGGTCTAAAGATCAGTATAAGAACTAGTTAGCAGGGTAGCCCAGAGATCGTGAAGAAGATGAGGCTGCCTTTTTCCCGTGACAATATAAAAAGGACATCGGGTTTCTGCTCCTCTATTCTGGAAGTCGTAAGATTTTACATCCTCTCAGCCCTTCAATAGCAGATCATGTCCAGCTTACTTTTCTTAGAGACTTACAGGGGCAGTCTGGACAGATTTGGGTTTAACTTTTAGAATCACCACTTTCCTTGAGTAAGTTACTCAATCTCCCTACATCTCAGTCTCCTCCTCAATAAAACAGAAATAATTTTGTTTATCCCATGAGGGTTTAAAATGATGCACATAGAGCCGCTAAGAGGAATGTGTCTCGCCACCAGGAAAAGAAGGTGAGGCACGCCATTAGTCACAATAATAAGAGTAACAGCAGGTGTACAGTAGTGACAGTCATATGGTAGTTCTTCAGTGGTTGTAGTACTGAACTGGTAGTACAAGTAAGTAGCTTTAGAAGTACAGACACTGAGGGCCTGGAGGTTCAGTGCCCTCCCTAAGGTAGAATGGTGGCTGACTTAGCCAAAAACGTGAATCAGACTCCAGTCCTCTTCCTATGATAGTCTGCTACCTTCCTTCTCTAAAAAGATTGTGTTTCCATAAAAAATTAAGTGTTATTATCAAAACAATTACACACAAAAATTTAAAGATATTATCCTTCTTAATAAATAATTTAAGTCACCACATGCCTGAAATCATTAGGTAGCCATTAGGTAGGAAAACAGACTTGATAAAACATCAACTGCAAACATCAATCCATTATTTATATATAAGCAACACTACAGCGAGTTTTAAAGAGAACAAAGAAACAATGTTCGAAATGTTAAAGAAAAAAATAATCTTCAGCAGGTCATTCTAACCTATTGGAATTGTGACTCTACCTGTGCATATTTTGTATAATGAGACTGCAGCATTATTAAAGGAAAAACAGTTTTATTTTAACAGTGTCATTATATTTCACTTACTAGTTTCAGCAGCACTCAGAAAGAAAATGTCTGGCAATATCCATGCTAACTATCCCCAAAATGTATTTAATTTGCATTAAGCAAAGAACAGTACAGCGAATGCTTACAAACCTCTCTCTCCAACATCTCTTCCTTTCCCCTCCTACATCACCCAAGTTCCAGCCCTCGTTACCTTGTGTTTCAATATTAAAATAACCTGCTATCTTGTCTCTTCCCCCTCACTATTTTCCCTTTCTAATTCACTCCCACACTTTGCTTGCAGGAGAATTTTCCTGAATCACTGCTCTGATTCTTAGTGCTGTGCACAGATCTGACATACCTCCCCAAACTCTAGACACCTGAACCTAACCTTTACAGTTCACATGGATCTGTCCCAACCCAGTTGCAATAATTCCTATAACTTACATATACCTAATTGTTCCCCAAATATATCTATTAATTGTTTCTTAAATATTCTCTGAACATTTCCATTTCCACATTTTTTAAACAATAGTTACCTTCTCTGCTTTTCCTCCTACACCCATTTCTAAAATCTCAAATTATACACAAAACATTAGTATTTATATCCAAGACCTGAAACTGTTAATAGATAATTAAATAATTCATAGCACATCAACATGATAGAATATTATTCAATTTTTGAAAATAACATTCTAGGAATATTGAACAATATGTGAAATACTAATGATGTATTATTTTAAACTAATATATAAAATTATAAATGTAATATGATTTATCATTATAAAAATACATTTTTTCAATATATATATATATATATAAATGAAAGAAAAGTTTATCTGAAATAAATGTTGAAATCTAATAGTGACTTTTCCTAGGTGATGGAATTATACATGAATTTATTCTCCACACTAGATACATTCTTTTTCAAATTTTCCATAACAACACAGAGCATTTAGCATTTTTATAAGTTAAAAGTTATTATCTTTAAAGTAAATAATGAGCCCACCTATTAATTTTATTCTGAATATCTATCTCCTCCTTCATAAAATCTTTGGCTATGGCCCAACTAGGTGATGTGTTTCCTTCATCTGAGGCATCAGCATATTGAGAACCCCTTTCACCACATTCCCTTGCATATTTTGGACATACGTTGGATAATTATCTCAAATAACTGTGGTTACATGCCCCAAAACTCTTAGTTACCTGGTGCTCAAGCTACCTAACTACCAAACCCTCACACCAACATTATTTGTAGATGTAAAAATTTAATCCTAATCCCTTTAAAGGATATTTTTTTTTAAAAAAGATAATTCCCTGTTGTTGTTTTCTCACTAAACCAGGAATGAAACATAGAAAATATGATTCAACCAAGAAACTTCTAAAATAATTATGATTAATAAAAATATTTAACAAGTTCATAAAATGAAATCTTACTGTGTTAAATAAATTGAGTTAAATAAATTAAAACATATTTCTTGGATGCCTGCTATGCTATTCATCTCTCAGCTAGTTATGCCCTTTGCTACTTATTATTAACAATAAATAGTGATCTAGTATTAGATAATAATAATAATACCTTTAGTTTATAGTCATGAAAAAAAGACCCAATGAAATGTATTCCTTCACTCATAATTCTAGAATCCCTTTCCTGAACATGAATACTTAATTCATGACCACAAATTAGTCTATTTTTTAATCCATTATTTGTTCAGTATAGGCAATCAATAGGCTAAAATTGTTTCTTTAGGACTTACATGTCCTAGTACTTTAAGTCACCAAAGTCACCATGCTTATTCAGGAATAAACTTCAAGATTTATTACAAAACACTATCTCTGCTGTACAGTGTCAATGCCAGTACTACTTCTTGTAAACCTGAGTATTTCAAGAAACACTAGTTTTGCACTGAAAGAAAATTAGAGAATCTGAGATTATCCCTCAATTTCATTTATCTTCATCCAAAATGACAAAGGAGGGGGAGGATGATGACTAGGAAGACATTAACATTAAACTTATGCCATGTACCCAGTACTTTATCTAATATAATTTATCTCACTGTCAATTAATCTTCATAAACCATCCTACACATAATGCATTACTATTCCTATTTTATTATCTAAAGAAACTGAGAATGAGAGAGATTAACTGAAATGCACTAGATTACTCTGCTAGAGAGTAGCATGTCAGGATTTACTCTAAAAATCCAATGCTCTTGCAAACATGCTGTGATAATTTTGATTTGTCAAGGAATGCTGAGAGAGAGAAATCTGACATCATTTCTTAAATGCCTAGTGGGCTCTTCAAATGAGCAAATCTGAAACAGAGCCCTTAACACCACCCTTTACTCCACCTAAAAGCCTTCTCCCCACCATCTTTGCCATTGTAAACATTAGTACCCAACACCTAACTGATCAGGCCAATAATCAAGGGATTGACATGGATTCTTTCTTTTTCTCACACACTTTCGATTGAATCCATCAACAAGTTTTGTCAACTTCATCTCTAAATCTTCAAAATTTCATTAAATAGTTCTTAAATTTTGTAATACATAAGATGAAGACGAAAAAGGTTAGGTACCAACAAAACCTCAATAGGCTAAACTCCCTTTGCATCTTATAAAAAGTACAAAAGGAGAACATTTCTTCCTACTTCCCACACAGGGATGAAAGGCTGCTCCAAAAGATGACCTGTGATGTTTGTCCAAATAGAAAACTTGGAAGGAAGCACAGAGAGGATCCTAAACAGGCAATGCAAGGAACGGAGCAGGGGATAAAGGTCCAGGATGTATCTGCTCTTGTGCCAAGAAGGGAAGCTACAGTGAGAAAGCTGGCTCTATCCAGGGTGTATCTATATAAATGCAATGCTGCAAATACACGAAAGAGAGTACTTAATGAAGAATAAGCGATGACTAGAGTATGACTTTTAAATGGACACTGGTGCTGTGGACAGTATAATTTGTTGTTTAGTTTCTATGTGTCCTGAAACAAGCTTGTGTTTAAGTTCTGACACACAAAAAGAACAAAATTCATTCAACTACATGTGTGTATGTGTACACATAGCTGAAACATATTGGGTTGAATACATATTTTGTGTGTATTAGGAATGCATATGTATTGCAAATATGCAATATTAGATAGATGCCATTACAGACTATGAAAATGTCTTCCTCTTCTCTTTCATCTTTTCAAGCCCAACTCAAAATTTAACTCAAAAGGTAATCTATGCTTTCTCTGAATTTATCCAGCAATTCTTCATGCTTCTTGTAGTAATTCCATGCTGTATTATAATGATTTCTTAAAGGTCTTGTTCTCTCACTAAAATATTAGTATTTAAGAGAAGAAACTTGGTCTCTATGACCTAGCAAAGTGCCTGCCTCATAATGAGCAATGAATAAATGATGAATGAATGAATGAGCTCGTTTTGTTTTAAGAAACAGAAATTATATAGAAGTTTTACATATAGAAGTTTTTTCTATGCATGCCCACTTTACACACACATATATATACAAAGCAGCCATGCATAGAAAAAACTGTATCCATTGAAACACAGTTGGACGAATTGTCAACAGCAGAGCCTTCAAATCTGTGGAAGAATGGGTTCTACACAAACCATCCCTGTGAAGTAGCAGGTGATTTAAATCTAACACTAATGAAATCTGAAGGTAATTCTAAACAAGAAAAAAATAAACAGGAGAGATGAGTGAATTGCTGAATGGCAAGCTTGGGGAGATTGGCAGATATGAAATGAGACTTAACATAAATACTGCTGGGTAATTCACCAAGGGGAAAATCAGCAGCCGCTGAGATAGAAAATGGAAACCCATTCTCCCTTTGGAAATAAATAATGTTTAAAAAGATTCTGGTTATAGTGGGTAATAACCTGTATGAGCTCACTTTGTAATGCTATTGCTCAATAGCCAATCGCCTTACTAGGAGGATGAACATAATGGATCGTTTCAGACACACACACACACACACACACACACACACACACACACACACAAGAGAAAGCACCTTCCGAAGCTCTAGGAATCACCTTGATTCT
The DNA here is from genome assembly GCA_004026885.1 of Lyroderma lyra. Lineage (NCBI taxonomy): Eukaryota > Metazoa > Chordata > Mammalia > Chiroptera > Megadermatidae > Lyroderma > Lyroderma lyra. The sequence goes on from PVJL010015859.1 coordinate 13,426, forward strand.
ACTGTCTGCAATTGGAGCCCTTTCAATAGAGAAAGAACATCTTAAAGTTTGAGGAAAAAGCAATAAACATCATGAAATAAATCAGAACCCATTTAATTTAGAAAACCTTGAAAGGGCTCAGAAAGAAGGTCATCTTCCCAGTCCAATGCAATCAGCCTCTGGCTGCCAGACGACAATAAGAAGAATTATTGCTAGCACATATTGAGTGCTTGCTCTGGGCCAGGCCCTGCCAGACATTTGAAAAGCATTATCGCACACTTCATTCCCACAACAGATCCATGCCATTGCTACTTGACCTTGTATCCATTTTACAGGTAAGGAAACTGAGTCTTAGAGACATTAAGGAAATTAAATACAGTCTTACAGCAATAAAGTGACAGCACCACAATTAGTACCCTGGCCTCTCAAAATCCAAAGCTGTGCTCTCTTCTACTTCGTCGTATTTTCAACATCCCAATCTACCTGCCTGACTTCCAAGGTCCTCCATTAACTGAGTGGCCATTTCCTTTCTCTTTACCCTAATATCTTTCAGCTCCTCAACCATTACTCTCCCTTGAATTCAGAACTTTCTGACAAATTACGTAAAATTCTACCTGTACACCTTTTCTGGAATGTACCCAGCCCAGAAAATCTCTCTCCACCCAGCCAAATCTTACAATCCTCTCTCTCCATCATGACCCAATCTTCTCAGGAAATGTTAAATAGATAATATTCTATTTACAAAATTGTCTTCAATTGTTCTGTAAGTGTTTATATTTATTTTACTAACCTTTTCTGTCTTTATCTGATTCACAGCATCCTCCTAGGCATACAGGCGACATTCATAATTTGTTTGGTTGTTCAAAGAAAGAAGGAGTTAGGAAGATAGGGATGATTTATAAATAACTCCAATGTTTCGCATCCAAAGAGAATGACACTATTCGCTGGGAAGAAACTGTGAAGTTCAAGTTTGCTCTTCAAACCTAGTGGAATGAAAACCAGAAAACAAACTTTTTATAAAAAGAGAAGAATTAGATCTATGAAGCCCAGCTTTAAGAAAACCTATTGACATTTGACGTTCAGAAATTATCCACTTAGACGTTCTGCAGAGCACCGCTTTGCCAGACGAGAATTCTAGGTTATCAAAGTCGCCCATCTGCTTCTGGTTCAGTGTAGGGAAACTCCGGGTGTCGTGCTCAGAAATATATTCTAACGTCCACATCTGGGATGTGAGATTTCAGATTGTGGAAAGGTCATGAGGATCGAATAAATTGAAATGTAATGACCCTCAGCTCTGGAGATACATCTTCCTGGAGGACAGCTTGCTCCTGGGAATAATCCAAGAGCCTAAAAGCAGCTGGATGTTAGTGCATTTTACCACGGTAACCCCATGGAAAGAAAAATGGTGATGAAGCCATCAGCTATCCAATATCACATATGTTCTGTTGCCATTGAAAAATGTCCCACATCTGTGCCTTAATGCTAGCATCTGCTTCAAATTACCCTCAGATGAGCTCTGCAGCTCTTCCCTAATTGGACACTATCACAATGATAGGGCTGTTATTGCTTGGCTCCCAGTTGCCCTTTATGCAGCAG